>JAESVK010000927.1:1728653-1739418 GCA_017140935.1 Hamamelis virginiana
TTTTTTTTTTTTTTTTTTTTTTTTTTTTCACAAAACAAATAAAAACGAGATTCTTTTTACACAAAACAATTTTTTTTTATTTGTTCTAATCATAGTTATCATACCCGGCTCGGCCAGTTGGGACCGGTGACTCAGGGCCTTAACCGGGCTGGGTTTGTAATTAAACCATTTAGGAATAAAACCCGGTCAAACCCGTTGAAAATCAGCACTCGAAATTCCACTTAAGGCTAAATAAAAATAAGCCAATAAACTTTGAGTTTGACAAGATTCAAACACAAAACCTAATGAAACAAACCTACAATAGGCTCCTTACCACTAAGACAACATCTATTTTTTGTTAAAAGTTAAAACAAATAATATTTAAGGGTCTTTTATGAGTATATATGTTCTGTATAATTATAATTAATTTAAAAATATTTAAAATAATATATTTAATTATTAAACCGGTTGAAACAGTGACCCAGTGGTTCGACCAATGACCCTTGGACGCCTGGCCTCAGCCAGGTCAGTGTCTAGTCGGGGTCTGATAACTATGGTTCTAACCCAGTAACCTAATTGTATAAAGGAACAACATCCGTTTACCAATGGTTTGTAAAATCCAATGCAAGAGTTGTATTTTGAAAAATTCACTGTTGGACTAAATATTCCTCTTATATACATCATGTTTACAAAATATCAAGTCGATCGGAGATTAATAGTTACTTCATCAATAACTGTGAAAATTTATGATATTTTTTATTGACTTGAGTTGATCGAATAGTTATTAGTGTCCAATTAGCTTGATTTTTGGCAAACATGATATTTATAAGTAGGGTATTTAATCTAATGGCCGGTTTCTCAAAATACAATATCAAGATTGAGATTTTGCAAACCACTCGTAAAACTATCGGTAAGGTCATATGTGAAATGTCAATTTGAAAATTTGTGATGTTTGTTATTCAAACGGCTAGTTTTTCAAAATATGTTATACAGTTGGTGCATCTTTCTCTCTCTTTCTCACACACACAATTTCACCTTATAACAAACTCCATTTATAAATAATTATTTTTATAAAACCATTAATTATTTAAACAGGGCTTCTATTATAAGGTATCGCTTACACAACTTTGCGAGGTGACCTCTATAGGGTAGAATGCAGATCATATTTTTAAAAACTGATCGTTGGATTAGATTAACTACTAATGAATTTCATGCTCACCAAAAATTACTGTGATCCAACGGTCAATTTTTGAAAAATCACAATAAAAAATTGTGACTTTTTTGTTCTTTAAAATGTCACAAGTTTTTTTTCATTTTATTTTTTTAGAAATTGACCTTTGGATCACTGTGATTTTTGGTGAACATAAAATTCATAAGCAGTTCATCTAATCTAACGATCAATTTTTCAAATTATGATTTTTATTTGGCCATATAGAGGTCATCTTATGGCAAAGTTACGTAAAGTGTTATAATAGAAACCTAAATTATTTAAAACATAAAAACACCCTAAACGCAATCGTTTGGGTTTTTGGAGCTTAAGGTTTTGGGATTTACTCTTAAAATAAAAAATTTGAGTTTAGCGCCAATGATTTTGGGTTTCATCCCCTCTCTCTCTCCATCTCTCCTCCTCTTCTTCTCTCCGCCATCAGCCATTGCAACGACCCTAGTGATGCACTAACTCTCCTCCTCTCCTTCTCTTCTCTCTTCCTCCCTTCTATTCCTTCTTTCTCTACTGCTCCATCTCTGTTCCTCTCCTCCATTCTCTATCTTTAAATCAAGAGTCGTTTGGGTGAAAACTGTTATGTTGACTCCCTTATCTCTCTCCAGCAACGCACTGACTGTCTTCGTCTCTTTCGAGTCTCTTGTCGCCGTTCAAGCCCTTTTGAAAGTAGCTGAGGTTGTAATCTCACTCCGCCAGCACCAATACGTGGTTGAGATGAAGTTCTCTCACAATTCGACTCGCCAGCCACCGTGATATTTAATTACCTATTGCCATCAATGTTCATTGGAAAAATATATTTCTTTCTCAGGTAATTTGTATTAATTTTGAATATATTGAATAAAGTTTCTAATTTGGATTATTGCTAATGCCTGTAATGGTGTTTATGTGTGAATTATGATGAGATGGAGGGGTTGATTTTGGGGCTTTTTGTTCAAGAAACATCGACCAAAATTAGGGCTTTTTCTTCATGTTAGGCACATTATTTTTCCATGTTAATTTATACCATGTAGAAATTTTATCTCATGAAACATTTATTGGTGACTCACAGTCTACTGTGATTATTATTTGTATTCTCATAAATCACATAATAGTAAAGACTTGATGTATACCATTTGGGTTGGGGTTATAGAAACAACGAGGGCCATGATGTTACTTGTCTTGGGGACTACTTTGTTCCAATCAGAAGCAGCCTCTAACAAGTCGTGTAGTGACTCTGTGGTATCGACCTCCTGAGCTTTTGCTTGGTGCTACAGAGTATGGAGTTGCTGTGGATTTGTGGAGTACTGGTTGCATTCTTGCAGAATTTTTGCTGGGAAGCTTATCTTGCCTGGAAGAACAGAGGTACTTGTTTTGAGTTTGAAAGGTTTTTTTAATTGGTTATTAACATTATATGAATGTGCTTTCACATTTTTAGACATTGTAAATCTCTAAAGGAGTTTTATCCCTTTTTTCCCTGCCAAAAACCCAGCCTTGTCATGATTACACTGAAAAATTTCTGTTACGAAGAAGAAGAAAATAAATGATCAATGACTCTGTGCGTTTGTGCACGTGCATTCTGGGTATGGGAAAAACAGAGCGTACACACAGCCAATGTTATCTATCTGTGATGGCGTATTCCAACTCAAGTGAGCTGCACATATATGTGGGGGACCTCCATGCCAAAAATTTAGCCCCAAAGTAGCATAACAGCCATTGACTTGGCAATTTTGTGCCCAGATCAATATAATTGAGGCTATTTGCTGCAGTGTTGGTACTGTGATGTAGAAGCAAAATAGCCTATATCAACAGCCATTTTTTTTATCCATGTTGATCCTCCTTAGTAAGGGCTTCTACGTGGATGAGCAGTGAGAAAATGTAAGGAAATGGTGTCTTACACAACATCATACACCATTTTATTTATCAATTCAAGAGCTATTTAATAGGTGATTCACATTGTTTGTATGTGAAATGATAAAAGATCTAACAGGGAATTCAAACCCAACTTAAAACTTATCTAATATAGAAACATAATTTAAAAATAAATTTATTTTAAAATTTATTCTTCCTTTTCCTGTCATATTGCATGTATTTGCCCATGCATCTATATTTGCCATGATATAAGATTTTTTTAAACATAATACTTATGACAGAAGCGTTAATTTCTTATAGTTTTTCTGTGACATGAATTTGATTTGTTGTTAAGATCTTGTTCATTATTCATAGGTGGAGCAACTGCATAAGATCTTCAAGCTTTGTGGTTCACTTTCTGAAGAGTACTGGAAGAAGTCAAAATTACCACATGCAACCATTTTTAAACCTCAACATCCTTACAAGCGTTGTGTTACTGAGACATACAAGGACTTCCCTTCTTCAGCTTTGACACTTCTAGATGTTCTTCTTGCAATAGAACCTGAAAGCCATGGATCGGCTTCTTTCGCTCTTCAAAGTGAGGTAAATTTGAGTTTTCTATTTCTGCTTCCATTCGGGTTGTGTGTCTTTGTTAGGTATATTGAAGTTCTTAAAGTTGTGACCCTTCTTATGCGTTCAGATTCTAAGGTTTGTTTATGCTTTGCCTAAGAATTGCCAACTTGGACAAGATTTTATCATTTTATTGTTTGCAATCTTTTAGTTCTATTGATGTTTGTTTTGGGAATCTAAAATGTCCATTCTAATTGTTAAGGATGGTTGTTGTCCAGAAATGGTTTTGGGATTTGATAATCTGAAATCCTTCCTTCCTCACTTAAGATCAATATCTGTTAAGTGAACCAAGTAAATAAAATAAATACTTTATGAAGGTCAAAATGGGTGATGAAATATTGGGCTATGTCAAAATAACTTAGACATAGTTTTTGCCTTTGAAAGGAATCGTATATTGCATAAATTGTACAATATACTATTTTATTTGCATTATTTTTTTCTGCAACATCCTCTATAATTTTCCAACTTGGAATTTAATTTAGTGTTTGTAAGTTAATGGGATATGGATGCTATTTTTTGATACCATAACAAATTCATTTTTGCATTTTGTGCACAAGTTCTCTGTAATTTTTTATGAAATATAGGAAATTCTATAGGAAATTCCTACCATGATGAGATATTCCTCAGTTTGAATAGTCTAAGCAGGTATTCTAGGGTGTGTTGTTTATTAAATGCGGCTAAATTTTCATTAAGTTTGTGCATATTTAATGAAATAGGAAGGGGTCAACAGCTTTGTTTAAAAAACTGTGGTGGGTGCATGTCCTGGAGTGCCCCACTTAACAATATGACTTCAGTTTCAGACTTTCAAAAACTATGCTCCATGATATCATTGTAATGGCGAATGCCATGGGAAGCCCAAACTTCACATTGTCCCCTTCATCATAGTATCCTCCAACTCTCTTTTCATTTTGACCAGTCTTTTTCACATATCTTTTACCTTGAATATTGAACTCTGGTTGAAACATTTATTAGATCTTGATTTTAGAATTTTTTTGGTTAAAAAATCATTTAACTTCATTGAGAAATGAGAGAGATCTTGATGAAAGAATCTATAGAGAAACAGGAGCCTATAATCTGGGAAAAATCTATGAAGGCCATGGTTGGGGGTTGATAAAAACCCACCATTGCTTGTTTGCACCATACTTAGAAATGAGAGCATCTTAAAAAAAAAAATGCTCTGTTGATTGTCTTATATGATACTATGTAGATCTTGTATGTATTTTTGAATACTAAAGGGATGTCCAAATCCTAGAACTTATTAACTATGTTTGCAAGATAGGGGTTGATTAACTGCTTAAGGACCTTTAAGTTCTCATATTTAAAAGTCATAATAGCTTAACTGCCCCAACTAAAGTTAGTTGTGAGTTAATTTAAAAAATTTTAACTTTTTTTTTACATTTTTTCCATGGTAAGTCACTCACTTTCTTGCATTCTCTGTTTTCCCTTGTTGGGACTTGAATATATATATGATAGTGGTATGCTGTTTTGAATCACAAAATCTAACCCCTATGGTTTGTTTGTCATGTTTATGTCTAAATCTCTCTCTCTCTCTCTCTCTCTTATATATATATATATGAAAATTTATCTCATCTAAAACTTCAATTGCAGGGACCCTAACTTTGAACATCTCTTGCCATCGCTCCAAATCCTTGGTCTTCACTAGCCTCAACTGATTTAAGGTTAGGTTTTAATTATTATTATTTTTGAGTAATTTTTATGCTTTTATAAGTCAATAAATTTTATAGAGAACAATGTATGTGCCATCCATATTTCTTTAGCTTAATGTGTGCATATTTGCTTGCATAAAACTATTTATGTGCATGTTTATATATTGAATATCTGTGTGGGTATAAAACACACATAAATTTAAATAAAAATACCTCAATTTAGGAAACTTTTGGGAGTTCGTAGAGTCTTGCTTCTTGGGTTGATTTGGTTTTCTTTTGTATACTCCCCGTATGCATTTTGTTTCTAGTCCTTTGAAATTATTTTTTTTAATAGATGTTTACTCATAGAAGTGAGTCTTTATGAACTAAAACTTCTAAAAGAAAAGGCATCCTGAACTAAAACTTCTAGCAACGGTCAGTCTTTTCTTGACTTTTTGCGTTTTTCATATTAATTTTGGATTATTTTACTGTTTATTCAATCACATAGTGAACTTCTCTCAATGTGTGGGAATTCTTTTTGATATTTTTGCATTCTAGCACTTAGTATTATGTTAATCTCAATGTGTGGGAATTTTTTTTGGAAAGCTTTGAAAGTAGATAACTACTTAATAATTCTTCTTATCAGTATATGGAATTGGTTTTACTATTCATATCAATATAGGAAATAATATATGTATTAATATAGAAAATGTTCTAATTAGTATATGGAATTGGTTTTACCACATGCTTGAGTTGAGCTTTGTCACTATTATTGATAACATGAATGAATTTTGCACATAGCATATGTTTACTTAGTATACTAATTTTTTTTCCTTTAATTTTGCAGTTATAATGTAGGGGTTAACTTGAAGGAAACAATGGACAATTGAAGCAAAATACATTTTTTTTATTAGTTTTGTTATAATTTTTATCGACAATTTGGAATGTTCGAGGATATTTATTAACTTTTAAACAATGTTTGTATTTTCCTAAATTATTTATGTACATTTTTCATTATTTTAATTCAATATTTATGAAATTTGTTGAAATTTATTGAGTTTTTTTTTTTAATTAAATATATATAGATTTAGCTATCAATTATTTGTGATTTAAATGCTTGTTATATAAGAATTTTCTAAGTTAATAGCATGTTATACAATAAAATATAATTACTTTTTTGTGATAGAGCTACAGTGAACCACAGTGACGCTCCTTATATTGTCACTAAAAACCTTCAGTGACGATGGAATTGAGTTTTAGTGACAATTTTACTTGTCACTAAATATTCGATTTCTTGTAGTGAAATTAAGTACCATTTGTGACAAAAATAAATTTAAATTTGTTATCACAATTGTTTACTATTTTGATGATACACAAGTATTTGCGACAATAATTTTTTGTCGGAAAAATCATGCAAAAAGGTATGTTTGATTGGTATTTGTGACAAGATTTTTATCATATTTGAGATAAAATTACAATTTTTAGCAACAAAAGCAGTTTGTCATTAAAATTGAATATTCGGCAACAATTATAAGTTTGTCGCTAATATGTTACAATTTGTGACATATGATGTTGTTGCTAATATATTACTTTTTTTGTCGTTAATAAATTTGTCTCAAAAAATTTGTTTTTGGTGATAATTATTAATTTGTCACTAATAATATAGTTTTCACGACGATTAAAAAAGTGTCGCTAAAAATTTATCTATTTGTCGCCAATAATTTTGTCGCTAATAGTATGTTTTTTGGGATGATAATAATTTTGTCACTAATAGTTTATTTTTTGTGACAATACCTAACTTTCGTCGCTATATAGTTTCTATGACGAGCTTCTAGTGACAACTTGATGACGAACTTATTTTTGTCACAAATGATTATTTGCGACGAATTTGATACTTATTGCGACAAAAAAATTTGTTACAAAAGAGCCAATTTGTTGTAGTGATATTTCCTAAGCCACATTTGTATATGAAAAACTTGGACTTTTATGATTTATGCATCGTTACTATTATCATTGTTAGATAAGAATGATATTTCTACTGAGCATTCAAACGCTCACACTGCCTTTTATGCAGCAGATTCTCAATATATCATAGCAGGATCATCAAGTCAGAATTCGTTTCCATTGGTGCTAGGCTTGGCGATATTTTGAGCGTTGGTACTGAGAAATAGGTAGTTATTTTCAGTAGATTGTAGAACCTCGGATTTTTAGTAATGAATGATATTTTACCTATGTGTCAGGGATGTTGGCACCTTAGTATATGTATGGATATATATTTATTATTTGCATTTGACGGATTAGGGGCATATGTATGATACACTTTAATGCATTTCATGCTTGTTATATATATATATATATATATATATACAGTAATTCTATTATGAGGCCCACCTTACGCAAGGTTGCGTAAGGTCCCCTCCATATGGCCAATTTTATATGACAGTTCGTAAAACTGACCGTTGGATTAGATGCTCATCTTCTGTATGTCATGTCTGCAAAAAATCACAGTGATCCGACGGTTGGCTTCTGAGAAAAATGACTTTGAAAAAAACTGGAAAAAAACTGTCATTATTTATTCTTTGAATTTCAGTTTTTTTTCAAAGTCATTTTCCTCAGAAACCAACCGTCGGATCACTATGATTTTTTGCAGGCATGACATACAGAAGATGGACATCTAATCCAACGGTCAGTTTTACGAACTGTCATATAAAATTGGCCATATGGAGGGGACCTTACGCAACCTTGCGTAAGGTGGGCCTCATAATAGAAGGACTATATATATATATATATATCCTTCATTATATTCTGTGTGGAAATATGAATGAGCTTATCAGGTTGTAACTCCATTTTGACAAGTGTTAACCTACCCGGGAGGGTCCTCAGTAGCGTCAGTTTGGGGCGTTATAGGATCGGGCCTAATCCGTTAGTTTATCGGACCGGTCAACGGGCCAAATGGGCGACCCCTCCATTTTGACACCACTATAAAATGCCTTTCTACTTAAGATATGTACTTAAGATATGTGAATTAATTGCTCAAACGGAATTGAGTTTTGACTTCTTACCCTTTTCACTATCAAGCCGAAATGGATCCTCTAAACTCCCAGCTGCCCTAAGACATGGATGGTTGCGAGTTAATTAATGAGACATCGCTTTTGGCAATATAATGCTAGCTCTACTTTCAGCTATAACAAGATTTGGGAAAAATTATCCAAACCCCCTATAAATTAGATTCAGTACCATGAGGCCCAACACCCTTTAAGATTTACCGTGAAATTCTTCCAGAATATTTCAAAGTCAACCAATTTTTTATATTGACAGTTTTACCCATATTTGATAAGATTACATTTATTGTGGTTTCCGTTTACAGTTTGTAACTATATGGGACTCTTTATGGAAAAAAATTAGATTATGTTTGGTTTTCATTTAGAGCTTGTATTTGTATTGGACTTTTTATGGAAAATTTTAAATTGCATTCATTTCAAATTTTGAATTATTAGTATCCTTTCTATATTTATTCTCAAAGAATCTATTAAAAGTAAGCTGCATTATTGGAACTTTTTTTTTTTTTTTTTTGATTTGTTGATAATCAAATTAGATACATACAATAAAATTTATATAAATTTACCTGTTTAAAGATATACAGCAATTTATACGTCTGGCATGTATATACGAGTTTAGTAAATTTACTTGTTTGAAAATAAGATTTGATGCGTACAAGTTAGGTAAATTTACTGTTTGAAGATATATGACAATATACACATTCACCACGTGTATACGAGTTAGGTAAATTTACTTGTTTGAAAATCATATTAGATGCATTCAATACAGTTTATATAAATTTACCTATTTGAAAATATATGGCAATTAATATATCCTTTTTTGGCAAAAACCAATTTTGGAAAAAATTCAAAATCAAGTTCTATAAATGAGGGAAAATCCATCAGAAGCTATATAATTTCTCTCTTTCATAAACTAGATTTTCAATAGGGGGGTTTGGGTATACAACTCATATACTAAGGGGTTCTTGGTTAAATACCCAAAGATTTATAGCGATTTATGTTAATCTATTAGTTAGGTAATAAATATAAAATTTATAAAGGGTTTAAACCAATAACACCCTAGTGAAAGGATGCTATACCCAAAAGTCCCTACTAAAAAATAGATCCTTAATAAATACAATTTTTTTAAATTCTGACAGAATTGCCCTCTTTTATTATAGGTAGATTTCAAAATTTACTAAAATTAGTTTTCACCAATAATGGAAAATTCCATTCAACCCTATTTTCAAAATTTACCAAAATTAGTATTCCTTTAATGTTCCCAATAACCATACACTACTAGAAAAACTGCCTACGACTAAGGTGCAAAACCTTAGTCTTTGGGTTAAGACTAGGGTTTTGAAACCGTAGTTAGGCGGGTGGTAGTCTTATCTTTGACTACGGTTTTTGAACTCTAGTCTTTTCTTACAAAGGACTACGGTTATAAACCCTAGTCTTTTAGGATACGACTACGGTTTAAAACCCTAGTCTTTTAGGAAACGACTACGGTTTAAAACCCTAGTCTTTTAGGATACGACTACAGTTTAAAACCCTAGTCTTTTAGGAAACGACTACGGTTTAAAACCCTAGTCTTTTAGGATACGACTACGGTTTAAAACTCTAGTCTTTTATAATAAGACTACGGTGCGAAACCCTAGTCTTTCAAAAAACGACTACGGTTTTAAACCAAAAAGACTACGGTTTTAAACCTTCATCTTTGATTTACCCGTAAAAAAAAATATATATATTTTCTGTATTTTGCAATTTTGTTTTCAATATTACAAAAATATGACCTGTAACCTTTATATACACCCAATCACATTCCAAACTACCCATTAAAGCGCAAAAATCATTAATAAAATTATCAAAGAAAAATACAAAATATACATACAAATGCAATAAGTGTTCAACTTAATTGATTTATAATTAATTAACTAAAAGTCGTACAGTTAATGTTGGAATCCTAGATATGGATACATTCAAATCATCCTCTATTCCAAAACAAAATTCTAATAATGAGTCTTTAAATGAATCTTCTTCTCGACAAAAAAACTGGTTCCGTCCTCCATTTTTTGTTGATGACCTAATTGGAAACCTACATAAAGAAAATAATAAATAAATCACACAAAATTATAGAATTATAATGAATATCAAAGAAATGAAAACGGATAGTTTAGATGGAATATGGAAACCTGCACTACTACAAAAACTGTCAAAGGGGACACTTAAAAGTGTCCATTGAAACATCAATACATGTTTCCACATGCACTTCTATTAATAATAAAAATTTTAATTAATTTAACTTGTACTAAGAAATATTTTCTTTTTTGAGATAAAAATTCGACAGCATCTCGTCTGTTTTTGGAACATTTCTACATATTCACCTATTAAAAGAACAGTTTATAGCACTTCTATAATCATAT
>JAESVK010000927.1:1744203-1764767 GCA_017140935.1 Hamamelis virginiana
ATATATATATATATATATATATATATATATATATATATATATATTTTCTCCTAAAAGAAAAGAAAAGACTAGGGTCTTAAGAACAGTAGTCTTTTCTTATTATTTAACTAGGTGTTTAAAAAATCCTAGTCTTTTCTTACCTTTTAACTAGGGTTTTATAACACACTAGTCTTTTGTTACCAACAAAAGACTAGTGTTTTATAAAACCCTAGTTAAAAGGTAAGCAAAGACTAGGGTTTTATAAAACACTAGTCTTTTGTTGGTAACAAAAGACTAGCGTTTTATAAAACCCTAGTTAAAAGGTAAGCAAAGACTAGGGTCCTATGAATCGTAGTTTTTTCTTACCTTTTGACTAGGGTTTTAAAAAACCCTAGTCGTTTCATACCTTTTAACTAAGGTTTTAAAAAACACTAGTCTTTTGTCTACCAAAATCGTAGTCATAGCCCATTATTCTTGTAGTGATATTTAGCATTCATATACAAATATACAATAACTGTGAACCAGCTGACCCGGATCGGGAGGCCGTTTTCACTTTTGAATCATCGTGGATTGTGGATGATCTTTTATCCGTCTCGATTTATCCTTCTCTATTTTCCACATTTATCTTTCTTTATTATCCACTCAAGATTGTGTTTTGAAAAAGGATAAGTGTTTGCAAAAAACTGGGAGTCGCCACCTTATTTTTAAGGAATAAGGAAACCATAAAAAAAAGTTTTATTTTCAATAAAACAAAATGATCCCATTTTTGGAAAAAGCATAGTCTTCGAATCAAAGTTGGATTCAGGGGCTAGGTTATGAAATATGAAGGTTCCAAGACTCATCCTGTAGGCACCTATCTCACCCTAATTAAAGGTCTCCTAATTACTTTTGGGCTTTATCAAAATCTCATAAAAACAACCCTATCATATCTAATCAACTAAGAAAAATAGTATAGATAATACTAGATAATAATAGATAATAATAAAACAGAAATACAATCCTAAAGACCTTAGGAGACACACAGTCATCCTAAGGGTGGACTTGTGCCCTATTGGCTGCCTACGTACTTTATCAGTTTCTTGATAGAGATCAAAGTCCAACGTATTTCGAATACCTAGGACTCATCCTAAGATAGGGAACTACCTTCAATTATCTTTTAATATTTATCTAGAACTCTAATCTAGAGAGACTTCTTTTTCGAACAAAACTCATTTCAAAGGACAATTCTTTTCTAATCGCACTTCTTTTCCAAATCAAATTCTTTTCTTATCAAACTACTTTTCAAAAGAGTCTCTTCTAGACTAAAACTCTAACTAAACCAAAAAATTGACTTTTGAGGATAATCCCTTATCCTAAGGGAGTCCTAAGGAGGTAGGACACCTCACCTAATCCTAAGGTCTCTAAAATACCTTTCCTACTTGTATCTAGACTCTAACACTAACTAAAACACTTCCTAACATACTAACTAAAATGGACAGCAATTTAAACACATCTAAATATGCAAAACAGTCCTAGAATGATACAAAAAGTGATCATAACCTTTGCTAGGTTGTCCTAGAATCAATTTCTAACCTAAATGCCTAAAAAATACATTAAACTAAGGTAGTTAAAGGATGTTTAAGCCGCTGGACAGCAACTTAAAAATACCTAAAAATACCTTAATGTAATGTCAAAACATACAAAAATAATCTAACAAATGATGCATGCTTCCTATAATGCGAATATGTGATCAAATGCAATAAAAACACAAATTCATGCTCATATATGAATATCAAAACATTAAAGGTTTCAAAGATAATCACAAGAGAAGAAACTCACCTTGGTAAGCTCCCTTGAACCATTCATTAATCAAACAGTCAAAGCTCAATATACCAATGATCATCTATACTCACATATAAACATAAATATGAAATTTTCATGCTTGAATCAACATAAGACTATGCAAGACTCTCTATATATGCAAAAAAAAACAGTAGCTAGACACTTATTAACGATGCTTGAACACAACAAATAATGCTACTTAATTTGAACATGGTTCATAGTATCATGGATTCCCATGATAAGCCATAGGCTAGATCATGTAATAACCCATGATTTTATGATCCTTATACGAAAGACAGCAACTTCAAATCATCAACATGCGCTCTAAACATGAAATAACTAATGAAAAACAACCCTAAGACATATTCCTAACATACATACATAAAAAAACAAGACTCTAATATGGAAAAAACCCTACCTTTAATCATGCAATATGACTCCATAAACCATAAACCATATATAAAAGATTGACCCAAAATAGAAAACTAATATGCAACCTAACATATTCTATCATGCAAGAATTATGCAATTACTACTCCTAGATATGAATGTCTAATCTAAACATGCATTCCTATTCTACATTATGAATGTAATTAGAAGAAATCAGAGCACACATGCTGAAATTACTTTAACTACACCAAAATTCCTAAAAATCAACTATGTTAAACAACTAAGCATGCTAAGAATAATGGCAGGGGTTTTTACTTACCTTAGCCTTCTTCTTCCTTGCTCCAAGCCTTCTTCTTCAAGCTCCAATGGCCTCCAATTTCGTAGCTAGGGATGGTTGTAGCTCTCAAGTCTCCAAAAGTCCTCCCTAACTCATCACAACTGATGAATTTATAGAGGAGAGACCTATATGATCAATGGCTCTCATTCAAACCCTTAAGAATGATCTAAAGGCTCTAATGAAGTCTTCTAAAGTCCCTAGGATCATATTTGGTCGAGCTAAGCCTCCCAAATTGATCCAAAGAGGGTTTGGAAGAGTCCCAAGCGGCCAAAACTCTTAAAAAGCTGAAAATTGGCAAAATTAGGCGAGGGCTCGGGTGACCTTCCACCCTAGGACGATTGGCCGTCCCTCATGGACGGTTGGCCGTCCCTACGGGGATGGTCATCGAGCCCCCAGCCCAAATTTCCCTATTTTGGGCTTCTCTCGACCCGTCTCGGCTGTTTTCGGCTTTTCGGGTCCGTTTTAAGTCCAAATTCAACGATTCAAGCGCAAAACGATCGTGATTCGATTCTCCATGTTTTACGAAGTGTTTGAAGTGAAAATGCATTGACCTCAGTCAAATTTTTTAGGAGAAAGTCGACCGATTAGCTGTTTTGGGCCTGATAAGCCCAATTAGGGTTTTTGTAATCTGTTAACCAATTGCTCTCGAAATCGTTTCCACTTCTCGAAACAAGTTTTAAAATCATTTAAGAAAGTGTTTTAAAGCTTGTGAAGGCTTCAGTTTGATAAAAAGATCGAATCACAGCTGTTCCTGGTCGAAACCCTAATCTGAGCTAAAAAAGGGCCCTTTGGGCCTTAAGAGCTAAACCTGAGCCCAAAGGCTCAACAGACCTTGCCACTAATCAACTTAGCTACCAAATACACCCTAAATATCCATGCTAAAGCCTCAAGGCTATTCGAGATAAGACCGACAGTCATTCAGAGCTTTTGTGATTCAAAGGACAATGTTGCCTTTCAAATCACAAAAGTCCTCATTACCTATCATGACTGACTCGGAATGCCATGAAATTTAGCAAGGATATTCATAGACTCTCTAAAAACTAAATGTAAAAAGAACCGACTCAATCTGACCTAAAAACCTACATGCGATAATGACCTCTATCTAACTACTCCCAAGGGTAAAACTGACAACTTAGGATTTTAACACCCTATTTCATCTCAACTCTCAGGCAACCATCAATGACCCTACTCATGGTAAAAAATGGATGTCTACAATAACTATTATGAAAAAAACTCTATAAATTAGAGATTTTGATTTCGACAAATCAACAGCCATTGACACTTGTAAATTGGTAAATTCAATATTTTTGTTGATGTATAAACCAGATAAATATACCTAACTTGTATACATATGCCTAGATGCATAAATTGTCGTATATTTTCAAATATATAAATTTATATAAAGTATATTATATGTGTCTAATATGATTTTTAACATAAGTAAATTTACCTAACTTGTATACACATGGGGGACACGTATATTGACATATATTTTCAAACGGGTAACTTTATATATTTTTTTAACTTTAACATAAAACATATAAATTTATATAAGTAAATTTACTAATCTTTGTACGTAGTTTATATATATAGGTAAATTTACTTATTTGTTTAAAGACATATAAATACACATTTGCAATAAGCGGGTCTGCTATCAAAAAGTCAAAAAATGATAATGAAAATGAGAACTATAACTTATTTCAAATCAAAGTCTAAAAAAATGAAGAGAAATAAAGAGAAATAATACCTTGTGAAAGAGGAAAATGAAACAAAACAACTCAAAATAAGATTTTCAATGAATCAGCTATCAAACATATCTGACGCCATTAGCTAGAAGAAGCAGCACACAACGGATTACTCGTGAACTCGGGAATTTGATATGGCAACCATGATATCCACAAAACGATATGTGCAGCAGCATGCTCGTGTTTCTAATGGTGTTTGCACGTTAATCCAACCATTGAAAATCCTAATTTGAAAAAACGGATATATCTCATTTATAATTCAAAATTTGAATTGAAATAAATCTCTAAAACTTACCATAAAAACAACAATACAATTATACCATTTAAAAGGTTATAAAACTCTCATTCAAATCAATAAAAAAGGGTAAATCTGCCATTAAATAATAAAAAAATTTGACTTTAAAAAATCCGGGAGGGATCTTTGGGTAAACTTTAGAGTGTTCTGGGCTTACTGATATGGAATCCAATATCTAAGGGGGTCTGGATAATTTTTCCAATTTATAATTATTGTGCCAACAATAAAAAATATTTTATTGGGCTCTATATTTGGATCAGACACAGCCCAAGTGAGAAAAGATTGGTCTGGACTTTATGGGTCAGATTTAGATTGGGATTAGAAGTTTACTTGCTATCAATTGGTCAAAATTGTTACATGATAAGTTTCAGGAGCTCAAAATGTGTGGAGATGTGTCCTATTTTCATGGGTAAAAGTCACAGATAGTGGAAAAGGTTGCCTACCTTCGTGGGACTTGTGATGCAAGATAAGCTACTAACAAGCTAGTGGTAGAGCATACAACGGTTATTACAGAAAATGGAGAACATTGGCAGCAGTTATCAAGCAATTTCCTCTATAAATAAAGCCGAAGATTTCACAAGAACATACTTAACGTCATCTTAAAACTATTGCTAGTTTATTCCAGTTATTTTCAATTCCTATACTTTTCTTATCTAGTTGCAATCATACAACTCAATTAATTATAATTTCTATTCTTCTTTAATTAATAGATTATAACTTTTCATAACTTAGTATACTCTACTTTCTTAATGCGAATACTTTACTTTCTTATTGTTAAGGTCCTAGTTGTCATCCATAGGCAGAAGAAAAAATGTACCGTGTTAAAGAGAATAATCCTAACATTTTCACAATCGCCTACTTTTTATTCCAATCAGACTTTCAAGGTAGCTTATTAGTAGATTGAAAGTCATTGATTTTTTATTAATTTCTTGACTTTTCTCTTATTAATCAACGTTCAGGGTCAAAAAATTGACTTTCATTGAAACAAATTAATTATGCACAACATTACATTTGCATAAGCCAATTTGTGTGTAAACAATCCTTATAACATTGTTATGCTAAATTTTTACGTGGGTTTGCTGTGTGCTCTACGCCAAAAATTGTCATCTAAAGTGACTTGATGTGATTTATATATGTTGATTTATATGTTATATGGTAGTTTTTATGCTAAAATTATTAGGGGAAATTACACCTTGCCCTCTAGACTATTAGCTGTTTTGTCATTGCCTTCCTATGGTTTCGATTAATTAGATTGCATCAATGTGCCCCCTAAATTATTAATTAGATTGTATCAAATTACCCACTTCTATCATTTAGCTATTGTTTTTAAGACTGAAAAATGGTATTAAGTTTGTTTTTTGTTTTTTTTTTTTTTTTAACGCAATGTTTATCATGGATTGCTAATGGATCTATAGGCATATCGGAGAAATTTCATTATTTTTCTCAACATATTTTATTTATTATGAAGTTTATTTATTGTTAGGAGAAAATAATTCATAAAAATTAAAGGGTTTTTTTAGTCATAGGTCATTTCTTTTAGCGGTTTAGACTAATAGGTCCAAGCAAAAATGTATTAACCCATGAAGTCTGTACAGGTTACCATTAATAGATGAAAGTCAATATATATATATATATATATATAGACTAAACTAACTCTGTTAGATTTAGTTTTGCTAATAATCCTTAATTCCTTTTTGAATCGTTCCTATTTTATCTCAATTTTAAATTTGAATTATTTAAGAAGATATAAATATTAATGATTTTATTTTTTTCAATTATCTCATATATTCACGTTTTTATTTGGTTATTATTTTGCTTCTCATAAATTATCTCCTTTATTTAAGTTTCTTCTCCAAATAAAGTTGAGTATACAAAGAAAGTATACGTTTGAATATTATTTCTGGATCAAATATATAAGTTCAATTTTTTAGAGTTTTGGTATGCAAACATATATATTTCTTCAAATGTCATTTTCATACAAACATATATATTTTGTGTGTGTGTGAAATTGAAAAATTACTAAGAAACTATAAATATATATGTCTGTTTATGCAATATGTTTGATTCAAAACCTTAAAGATCAAAATTTTAGACTAAAAAGTTTATGATTTTCCTCCCAAAATGACACATACATATAAATATATGGGAATAAACACAAATGAATACATATGAAAAGGAATTTGAACGTATATATTTAATCAAATAAAAAAAAAAAACTTTTTATGTTTTATGGTTAAAAATCCTATCTTTTCTTGGAACTCGAAGCGCCAAATATTGATATACAGTCCGGCGATATCTGCCGAACTTCGGCACACGTTAATACATATGAAAAAGAATCTGAATGTATACATTTAAGAAAAAAGTGCAAACTCACATGGATGGGCCTAGCTTACTCCTTTACGATCACAACCTCGGATTTTGCTTTCTTTCTTTCTCATCAATGAGTTCTTCTTTGACGGAAAACGTGAACTCACATGGACGGGTTTTCTTTCTTCAAATGACAAATGCAATTACCAATAGAATACTCACAAGAAGCTTGAAATGTATACGATTGGATCTTTAGATCGAAGCTTACGATTTTTTGCCGTTAGCATATGAAAATAAAAAATCAGTCCACTGTAGCAATAGCAAACGGGTTTGTGATCCCCAAAGCCAACTTATTTTCTTTTGGATTCTAATTTGGTATAATCATTGAAATTCCTTTTTTCAAGGAATCCACCCACTAGTTATATTTTAGGAAGCCAAATAATATACATGGGTTTGAGAGTTTTTTAAAAGGGCAAATTTGTCTTGAATTAGTGATGAGGGATCTATTGGGTTAGGGTTTTTTTGTTGGATCTAAGAACCCAAAACTCTAAAATGAAGGACCCATAATTACAAAATCCAAAATTAAAATATGTTAAGAAAAATCATGAAACTCCACCGATATGCATGCCTATAGATTAAAGTACCCATTAACAACTCAGAATAAATACTACATATAAATAAATAAATAACTAATCTAACACCATTTTCTAGTCAAAATAACAAATAACTAATTGACATAAGGGTAATTTGATACAATCTAATAGTTTAGTGGCACATTATTGTAATCGAAACCACAATAAAACAACATGAGAACGGCCAATAATTTAGAGGAACAAAACGAAATTTTCTCTATAATTTATTACAAGGGCTGTCTTACGAATATGACATAGGGGTTGGTTGGATCATGAATTCCTCTCTACTAGTTTCCAAAGAAATAAAATGAAAAATGCTCTTAAATACAAATTACTCTCCACTATTAATTTGGCTTCATGGCTTGTCGGTCCAAGTCCACACGAAGTTAAATGATATCAACCATTTTGGAATGCCATATGAACGGATACGAGAGAGTATTTTAGAAATTTAAAAATATCATGATATTGTTGAAATCAGTCCATTTAATTTTGATTTTGAAGATGGCAGGTTCCCTTATATCTTGTTTTACATCTATATATATATTTCATTTTCAAAATATCAATGTGGGTGAAATGTTTGGAGAAACCGACCGTTGGATAAGATTCATTTCTTATGTATGTCATTTATTCTAAAAATCACGGTAATCCAACGGTTGGTTTCTGAAAAATGTTACCTTAAAAAATTATTATAATTAGAAACATCACAGTTTTTTATAGTGAGATTTCTTAAAATCTAGCCATTAGATCATTATGATTTTTGGCATAAATGACATACATGAGAAATATACTCAACTGTTTTTAATGAACATAAATTTTAATAATCTTTTTGGGAGATGTATTTTGCAAAATTCATTATTAGATTAAATAGCCTTCTTATACATTTAATGCATGTCAAAAATCCAATCGATCAGATACTAATAGTCATTCACTCATTCGATCCTGAAATTCATATTTCTAATCAATAAAAAAATCACATATTTAATTGACATAATGTATATGAAAGTAATATACAATCCGACGGTGAATTTCATAAAATATAATTCTCACAAAAATTTAAATTAAAATTCATATAAAACCTTATATTTATTGGACAGAATAATTTTATTTTATGTAAAGTACATGCATATATAAGCTTATATAAGGATTTGAGCTTTTAGCCAATATGGAATGAGTATTTAACGATTAAAAGTCCAAATTCTTATGCAAGCTTATATGTGTACATATGTATAAGAAAATGACACATATTGAACATACCCAAACTAAAATTGAAATTGTTGAGTTTTTTTTTTTTTTTTAAAGGAAAAAAAAAAAAAATTGTTAAGTCTATTATGGACTTGGGAGATGGCCAGGCAACTGGAAGGATGGGCTGGACTAGGATGGGTTAGGCAGGGTTCGTACTCTTCAACAATGAAAATAAAGTTATTTTGGGGGCCTTTAAATCTTCTTTTGCTCCTCCACCGATTAAGGCGGAAGCCCAAGCCTTAACCCAAGAAGAAGGAGCACTGCTGGGCCATATTCCTTTGAACATTTGATACTCCTGTAATTCGTGTAATATTTGCATTGGAAAAATGGTGCGGTTATTGAAATCTCAAACTTCTCTTTCTATACCCCAAATTTTTGAATGCTTAAAATAGTCATGAGCAATTTGACTAAAAAGGATATAGTAATTTTTAAAAAGTCAAGTAAATCAATTGAAAGTTTCTTTCTACACCCCAAAGCCAAAAAAAAAAAAAAAAAAAAAAAAAAAAAACCTATTTTTAAAACACTACTTCTCCCTCTTCTCACTTTCTTCTTTCTCCTACCCATCTTCCATCTTTCCTTTAATCCCTTCTTATACCGTATTTTATCAAATCTCATATATATCTACACCATTGTGGTATTTATCATAAGTATTTGGATGTCTATTGATAAATGCTCAAATTTTCGAAATTTAAATCCCAAAATAAGATTTGTTAAAGCCCTAAAGGCATGTTAATTAGGTTAATTAGGTCATTTTGAGCAAACCAATTACACGCATCTACACCATTGTTGCAAATATCTCATAAAAGTAGCATTTTAGCTTGTTTTTATTTCTGTCTTTATTTTAGGTTAAAGTTGTGTGGAATAGATGCGTGTAATTGGTTTGCTGTTGTTTTGTATTGCAGGTAAAAATTGATGTGGAATCAAGCCATGAAACTACCGTAGTTTGAAAGTACGCGTCGCAAGCTTCGCGTGCATATAAAGAACGTTCAAATCGGACTTCAGACAAATAAAATACGAGCATTTGAAGTTTGGAGAGAAATCGGGAATAAAATATTTAAAAAAAAAAATCAAGAGTCAAAAGTAAAAAAGTTGAAAGTGATATATGAATTAATATCCTTCTAAAGTCATCAGAAGATAAAAGCTCAGAAGAATGCAAGGATCCATCTCAAAAGTCCAAGCATTCAAAGCAAATATTTATTTAAAAGTTCAAAAAAGTCAAAACAAGTATTTATTAGTTGCAGTACCTAGTCTAGGATAGTATACGTAGAATAATTATACCAGTTTGTAGAGAATAAGCTTAAAATAGTCTCGTTTCAATTTATAGATAATTCTCAGACAGTTTATATAAGTGATAGCCCTGACTTGTGAAAGGCATCACTTAGAGCGTTGTAATCACTTATCCACTCTACCATTTATCCTTTGCAATCCTCAGAATCTCTGTGGAGGCGCAGTTTGTTTATTTTTTTTTCTCTAAACTTTCGTTGTTGAATTTCATCAGGCGCACGAATAGTTAAGCAGTTTATTTTCCTTTGTTAGTTGAGTGTTCATATTGGATTTTATCATAACTAGTCGTAGATTATTTTATGCTACGTTCATCTAAGTCTCGACTATTTTTCTGCTCCCACATACTGTACTACTGTTCAGTTCAGTCAGTTTAATTTCAGAGAGTGAATTTAATTTTCAGTTTTTATTCTCAGTTTCTATTTTCAATTTCAGTATTTTCCAAATTACGCAATTTCACACACGATGCAATCGTCCCTCTCTCCACTTGGAGAGAAGAGGTTTTTATTTTATTTTTTTAAGTTTTTAATTGTTGCTTTTAATTACGCAATTTCCATTTCAGTAGAATATCCTCTCTTTCCACTTGGAATTACGAGGAGGATTGTTGTAATTTATGCTTTCAATTCTGTATTTTAAATTTCAGTTGAATATTCCCTCTTTCCACGTTGAATTATGAGGAGGATTTTTATTAATTTATGCTTTCAATTCTGTACTTTAAATTTCAGTAGAATATCACATCTTTCCACTTGGAATTACGAGGAGGATTTTTATTAATTTATGCTTTCAATTCTGTACTTTAAATTTCAGTAGAGTATATTCCCTCTCTCCACTTGGAGAGACGTGGTTTTTCTTTATTTAAAATTATGCAATTTCAATTCCTGCCCGTTTAATTTCTGTAATTTAATTTAAGTTCAATTTCTGTTGCAATTATGTCCTTATATGTTCGACTTATTTTCTGTCAGTGATTCTTAATTTATTACGCTGTACGTAGAAATTTGACTTGCAATTACCGTTAAAAAATTAATTAATCAACCAAATCTATCAAATGGGAAATGTCTCTTTCAAAAAAAGTGAATTGACTTAGCTGATTTTCATTACTAGTCTCTGTGGACCGACATCCATGCTTACCACTCTCTTCGGATTGAGGTTAAACATATGGTAGATTATAAATGAATTAATATTGACCGTAAATACGGAATTTAACCTCCCATATTTCCAGCGATCAAATTTTGGCGCCGTTGCCGAGGACTATTAAAATAAAAACGATTGAGTAAATTTATTTTGGTTGTATATATTTATAAAAAATAAAAAAAATAAAATAAAATAAAAATATTTATTTTTGTTGTTAGGTTAGTTATAGTAGTTTTGGGAGTTAGGTTAGTTTAGTGTATTTTTCTTTTTGTTATTTTATTGTATTTATGTGGTTTGTATGCATAGTAGAAGATCTTTAGGGCTGAAATTATCTCCTTACGACCCTGAGTTAGCAGCTGCTTTGAGGGTTGCTCCAGCAAGACTTAGATCAACTATTGACACTAGGACACTTTACCACAGTCAAATATTATGGAGCCAATAGGTGAGATTGAAGTAGGTGTGGCTGATCCACATGCTCCAATTCCACCTAAGACTTTGTGGGATCACTTTCTCCCGAATACATACAGTCCACCTTCTTGCATGAGAATTCCCAATATTGAGAATTTAATCTATGAGATTAAGCAATCAACAATCCAAATGCTCCCTAAATTTCATGGTTTAGAAAGAGAAAATTCTTATGACCATCTCACAGAGTTTGAGGGAATATGTAATACCATTCGAATTCAAAGTTTCACTCAAGATGCTTTGAAAATGTTTCTGTTTACTTTCTCCCTTAAAGATAAATCTAAACATTGGATTAATTTCCTTAGAGTCCCAGTTCTCATTTCTACATGGGAGGAGCTTCAAAAGAAATTCCTTACTGGATTTTATTCAGTAGGGAAGACTACCCAAATGTGTCACGCAATTACTCATTTTGCTCAAAAAGAGGGTGAGTCCTTTTATGAAGCATGGGAACGAATGAAAGAACTCTTGAGATTATGTCCACACCATGACATCGCCACATGGCAGATTGTCCAGGCCTTCTTTCAAGGACTTGGTGATAGGGACAAGCAGTTAATTAATGCTGCAAGTGGAAGGGGCAATTCTTAGGAAGAGTGCCGAGAAAGCATGGGAATTGTTTGAAATTTTGAGTGAGGATTCATTACATATGGCATCAATGAATTTAACAAATAATCGAGAGCCTAAAAAAGGTGGAATCTATTAGGAACAACAATCAACTATTGTTGCTCAGCGGGTAGAGGAATTGTCTAAAAAGTTAGATAAGTTGATAGCTGCCCAGGGATCATCTAAAAATCCAGTGCGTCAAGTTAATGAAATCTGTATCTTCTGTAATGAAGTGAATCATGAGACTGTAGAGTGTCCTTTGGTTGGGCAATATCCTGATCTTGTTCAACAAGTTAATGTTGCCCAAAGTTTTATAGACCCTAGGAATGATCCATATTCAAATACTTTCAATCCTGGTTGGAAAAATCATCTGTTTCTCCAATGGGGGCAGCAAGCACAAAAGCCCAATGGAAATTCCAATGTGTCGTACTCCCAAGTATCAAGGCCAAATTATCAAAATGGTAACTCAAATCATGTTCCACCATATAGACCACCTCATCTTCAGTACAAAAATCAGAGTCGGTGTTAATCAACCTCCTGTTCCTCAGTTTCAGAACCAAACCGAAGCCCAAAGAAGTTCAGGTTTTGAAGATCAAGTTCTAAATGCCTTGAAAAATCTTGAGGCTGATAGACAACTACTTCACTCTCATTCCCAGTCAATAGCCAAGCTAGAGACTCAAATTGGTCAGTTTGCTTCAAACCTTAGCCATTACGAGGATGGAAAGCTCCCGAGTCAGCCCATTAGCAATCCAAAAGGTACATATGTTGCTGAATGTTCATCATCTGAACAAAACTCCCAACATATTGCTAAAGTTAAGGCTGTGACTACCATGCGTAGTGGTCGAGTGATAGATAATAGGGTTGGGGAAATAGTTCAGCCAAGAAATACTGGGGCTAGTTAGAAGGAGTTGAAAAAGAGATATGAGGCATGTGATCCTAAAGTAGGTTTGTTAGGTGAACATAGTGGAAAGTTTGACTATTATGTGTTGTACCCCATGAAGCTTACACCCGTACCTGAAGAACCAATTATCCCTACGGGTAAGGGTGATAATTTTGACAAACCTGAAAAAGATAGTTTGTCCCTTGAAGAAAAGTATAGGGAGAGTTCTAAGGAGGTAAGTCAAGAGAAAAGTGAGGAAAAAGATAAGAAGAAAGATCAAGAGTCAGGAATAGGAAAACAAAGGATAGAAGATAATTCACAAAAAGATCATTTTTCATCTAAAGTGAGTAAGGATCCAGTAATAAAGTACATACCTAAGGCTCCATTTCCTTCAGCCCTTATTGCACCAACAAGGAGAGCTAGGAAAGGAGCGGCTATACAGGACATACTTGAAGTGTTTAAACAAGTGCATATTAATATTCCACTTCTTGATGCTATCAATCAAATTCCGTCCTATGCCAAATTTCTCTTAGAGTTGTGTACCCAGCAAAGAAAAGAGCGAGTGCTCTTGTCCAATGCATCAGTAGTCACTATTGAGCTAGTTAGTACAGTAGCTCCGTATCATATTCCGATAAAAAGGAAAGACTTAGGGACACCCATTATTCCATGTTTTCTAGGATCACACTATATTGATAGGGCCTTAGTTGACTTTGAAGCTAGTGTGAATATTCTTTCATACTCAATGTATGAAAAGTTAGAACATGGAGAGCTTACACCTACACCTACCATTTTACAATTCGCAGATAGGTTAACTAAGACACCTCGGGGTATCTTAACAGATGTTTTGGTTAAGATTGAGTCATTTGTATTTCCTGCAGATTTTGTAGTCCTTGACATGGAATCTGAGATTAACTCCATCCCCCAAGTCCCTGTTATTCTAGGAAGACCTTTTCTGGTAATTGCGAATGCAGTCTTGCATTGCAAGGAATGTGTAATGGAAGTTTCATTTGGAAACTTAAAAGCTAAACTCCAAGTCTACCTAGCTTCTACACATCCTCATAACTTTGAGGATTGTTATGTTGTTGTTAACCTCCTTGATGAGGTCATTACTGAAACTTTACCTGTCATCTTAGCAGAGGATCCATTCGAGACTTGTCTAGATTATCTCCAGTCTAAAAAAGGTGATATATATGATTTTTTCTTGAAATCAATCAAGTCCAATAATATGTTCCTGTCATAGGCGACCTATTTTGGAAGCCTAAAGTTGAATTGTTACCTCCAATAGCCAGCTCTCCTATGCCAAAGTCTTTAGAGGTTGCACCTAAACTTGATTTAAAGCCTTTGCCAGCTCACTTCAAGTATGTCTTTTTAGGTGAAAACGAGACTTTTCTAGTAATCATTGCTGCAAACTTAAGTAAGGAACAAGAGAGTCAACTCATGAAGGTATTAGGAGAACATAAGGAAGCTATAAGTTGGGCGGTTGCGGACCTAAAGGGTATTGATCCATCTATTTGCATGCACCGTATCTACCTAGAGGAGAGAGCCAAGCCTTCACGGGAAATGCAGCAAAAGCTCAATCCCAACATGAAGGAGGTAGTAATGAAAGAAATAGTGAAGTTGTTAGATGCGGGTATCATTTACCCCATTTCTGATAGTGAGTGGCTAGCACCTACATAGGTAGTGCCTAAAAAGTCTGAAATCACAGTTGTAGCAAATGAACATGGTATTCTAGTCCCAACTCGTGCCAGCACAGGATGACGCGTTTGCATCGATTACAGGAAATTGAATTCCAAGACAAGGAAAGACCATTTTCCACTTCCATATATTGACCAAATTTTAGATAGATTAGCAGGGCAAAGCTACTATTGCTTTCTGGATAGTTATTCTGGATATAACCAAATCGCTGTTTACCCTGAAGACCAAGAGAAAACTACATTCACCTGTTCTTTTGGCACTTTTGCTTTTGGGAGAATGTCATTTGGCCTGTGTAATGCTCCAAGCACTTTCCAAAGATGCATGATGACTATCTTTTCGGATATGATTGGAGATTTTCTGGAGGTGTTTATGGATGATTTCTCTGTCTTTGGTTCATCTTTTGATTTTTGTCTGAAAAACTTGGATAAGGTGATAAAAAGATATTGTGATACAAATTTAGTCTTAAGTTAGGAAAAGAGTCATTTCATGGTTCAAAAGGGAATAGTATTAGGATACATTGTTGATTGCTCTGCAATCAATGCATTTATTGAGTCTTTTCGACTAATTATTAGTGGATTATACTTGAACTTTGTTATTTGATAGCCATAAATCATGAACTTGATATGTTTAACTTGTTTTTGTAGGAACTCTTTATAAAAATGGCAATTTGAGCATATTCGAGGTTGATTTTCCGCATTCGTCTTCGGATGAAGCTACAAGTAGATTCAATGGGAAGGGAAAACACTCAAAAGGATGCAAGGAAGCTCTTAGGCAACTTGTGGAAGCACAAAAAGAGCAAACGAAGCAAAATAGGGATTATCGATAGCCAGCCTATCTATGGCCTATCGATAGGGGGTGCCTATCGATAGGCCGGACACCCACCTATCGATAGACAGAAGTCTTGCATTCTCATTTGGGATAGGCTATCGATAGGCCATCGATAGGCTATCGATAGGCTCCACCTCGTAAAGCGTGCTCGCAATTTTTATTTACTTTTTATGCAGTTTATGGAGAGTTTGTTTATAGTAGGTGTCTGTACACTATAAATACATTCTTTTTAGGTTTGTGTAGGTGGACTTAACCTAATATAGACTTAACCTAGCCTCTCTCTCTTTTCTTTCCATTCTCTCTCTTCTCTCTTGGGATTCTCGGTTCGTACATGGAAGGGATGAAGAACTCCGGCGATTCTACCCCAGCTATGAGCGGCTAAGCTTCATTCTTGGGTAAAGATGAAGCTTTTCTCCATTCTTTTGTATTTGTAAGTTTGGATTTGGGTTTTCATTGTATATTAATGGTGATTGTACAACTTTATGGATGTTGCTTTCATGCAACTCAGTTTTAAATGATTTTATTCATCAACATAGTTGTTTTATGTGATTTCAAATATGTTTGTTGTGCAATGGTGCTTATCGAATGTGTGTATGTGAAGCTAGATGGTTCATGCCCTACTTGGATGGATTGTGCATTCTCGTTTGACAGTCCATGCTTTAAAGGGATGAACCATGCTTGATTCATATATACATAATTATTATTAATGGTTTATTCTTGTAGTTTAAATCATTATTACCATGAATATACACGAACCCTAATCAAACTTATGAATGCGATTGATGTGAGTTAAGTGGATTCGAAACCCAAGACTTTTTATCATTTATTTTATATTCTTTAGTTTAAACAAACAACCACTCTCAAATCAAAGATTGTTCCTTAACTAAAATTAATCTCACTTTAGTTTCTCATAACTCAGCCTTTAGTCCCTGTGGATCGACACCCGTGCGAAAACCATATTTTCAACGAATTGAGGTTACTAGCACGAGTAGTTTCATAAATTTAAATATTGATCACAAACAAGGAAATAACCTCCCTTGTTTGGGCCGATCAGTTGTGTCGAGTCAATGAATAGAGGTGGATAGGGCTAAGGTTGAATTAATTGATAAATTACCTCCTCCTACCACAGTCAAGCAAATTAGGTCATTCCTTGGACATGCAGGTTTCTATAGACGTTTCATTAAAGACTTCAGCAAAATTTATCGACCCTTGTGTAGATTTCTTACCAAGGATGTCTCATTTGTCTTTAATGAATCGTATCAAAAAGCTTTTGAGAAACTTCGTTCTTTATTGAGTATTGCTCTAATTTTGAGAGCCTCTAATTGGACGTTACCTTTTGAAATCATGTGTGATGTATCAGATTATGCTGTGGGGGCTGTGTTAGGTCAAAGGGTAGACAAAATTCCCCATGTCATTTAGTACGCAAGCAAAACCCTCTCTAATACTCAATTGAATTATACCACTACAGAGAAGGAATTACTTGCCGTTGTCTACGCCTTGGACAAGTTTAGATCTTACCTCTAAGGATCTAAAGTCATTGTTTTCTCAGACTATACCGCATTAAGGTACCTTATTGCTAAGAAAGAAACTAAGCCAAGATTGATTAGATGGATTCTTCTTTTACAAGAATTCGATTTTGAGATCAATGATAAGAAAGGATCTGAGAATCTGGTCGCTGACCATCTATCTCGGATATTGGCAGAATAGGATAATGATCATGTACTAATTAGGGAATCTTTTCGTGATGAACAGTTGTTTGCAGTAACGCATATTTCATTACCATGGTATGTGCATATTGTAAATTACATTGTAACAGGCCTTATATCTTCAGGGTGGTCGAAACATGAAAATGATCGGTTTTTCTCCCAAATTAAATACTATATCTGGGAGTATCCTGTGTTGTTTAAATACTGTGCAGATCAAGTGGTTCGTCGTTGTATCCCTGAAAATGAAGTTGGGGATGTGTTAAAGTTTTGCCACACTCTGGCTTGTGGTGGACATTTTAGTGGTAAAAAGACTGCTGCTAAAATACTTCAGTGAGGGTTCTGGTGGCCCAATTTGTTTAAAGATGCCATGGACTTCTGTAAGTCCTGTGAAAACTGTCAAAAGATGGGTTCCATTTCAAAAGAAACATGATGCCTCTTAACCCAATCTTAATTGTCGAATTTTTGATGTGTGGGGTATTGATTTCATGGGCCAATTTCCAATTTCTCATGGATTTGAATACATCTTAGTTGCAGTGGATTATGTGTCAAAATGGATAGAAGCTGTAGCAACTAGGACAAATGACCACAAGGTGGTAGTAAATTTCTCCTGGAAAATGTGTTTTCTAGATTTGGATGTCCAAGACCAATAATCAGTGGTGGAGGTTCTCATTTTACCAATAGGCATTTTGCAGCACTTTTGACTAAATACTCCATCACGCATAAAATAGCAACTCCTTACCATCCACAAACCAATGGGCAAGTGGAAGTGTCAAACAGGGAGATTAAACATATTCTTGAAAAAACGGTTAAGCATGATCGTAAAGATTGGTCAGTGCGCCTCACGGATGCACTTTGGGCTTACCGAACAGCTTACAAAACTCACATTGGCATGTCCCCTTACCGACTGGTTTATGGTAAACTATGTCATCTTCCTGTCGAGTTAAAACACAAAGCCTAATGGGCCATTCATAAATTTAACTTCGAAATGAAGGAAGTAGGGTCTCATCGTAAATTATAACTTAGTGAACTAGAGGAAATTCGCAACGAGGCTTATGAAAGTTCAAAAATTTACAAAGTAAAAATGAAAATGTTTCATGATAAACACATAAGCCGAAAAACTTTTGAACCAAACCAAAAAGTCTGGCTTTTCAACTCAAGATTGCGATTATTTCATGGTAAACTAAGTTCTCGATGGGATGGGCCCTAAGTGGTATCAAAAGTCTATCCTCATGGTGCAGTAGAAATTTTTTATCCCCGTGTTGGGACGATGTTTACTGTAAATGGTCAAAGGCTTAAGCCTTGCATTGAAAGCCAGGGTGAGACAGATATGATTCAGGATGGTTTGTTGGTCGAGTCTGTTGACTTAATCGATCATGTGTATGAAATTGTTTAGTTTAGAAACAGTCGTCTGGCTGAAGATGTAAAACTTAGCTCTTCTTGGGAGGAAACCCATTTTTTTTTCTTTTTTGCTTTGTTTGTTTGCTTTGATAATACCATCCTTTCATCAAAGATAATGTTATCTAAGTTGTGGGGTGGTATTATTGTTAGATCTGTGTGTGTTGTGCGATTTAGTATTAGTCTTGAGCCACAGTATGCATTCACCAGGGTACTTGGCATAACAGGGAAAATGTCTCCACCAGCCCAAGAAACTAGTTTTACCTAGGAAGTGGAACATAGACTTGGTGTAGATTGAAAGTATTGTCCATTTGAGCGGCATTGCGGAACCGAAATGATCATTAGTGTGACCGAAGAGACGGAATTGTCTGGCAGTGTAAGTCCAACTTCATTGTGGATGACTTTCTGTGGAACGCATCTAGGGCTACAAAGCCGACTAGAAACTGGTATGTTGCACACCCGCTGAATGTTATCTATTTAAGAGTACTTTTACTAACATGCAAGAAAGAGAAATAGAAATATATATATATATATATATATATATATATTTGTTACAATTCTAGGAAAAGAAGGGAACAATAGTACAACTGGTTTATATATTTTTTATTGGACACTTTTGATGTAATGTTTTGCTTTGTTCCTTCTTCTTTTTTATCTCTGCAAGTTTCAATTCGAGATGTCTCATAGATTTCTTTAGATCTTTTATTCGAGACCTTTTTTATTGCAAGTCCTAGTGAGACTTTAGATGCAAACTCTTCAAAAGAGCAACCTCCTGTTGCAAGAACCAGATTTCATTTGTTTTGGCCTGTACTTCAGCTGATTTTATTTGTAATCGTATGGCCAAGTTGGATACTTGAGAAAAGGTACTACGAATAATAGTGTCATCTGTGATGACTGGTGTACTCTTAGGCCTTCTAGAGGAACTAGGAGTATTAATGATAGGTTGGGAAGATTAAGTTTTGTCGTGTGTTTGAACTCCAAGTGTGAGGTTCAAATCAAGAGCACAAGGGGATGAAGAAGCCATTGAGTGAGTTTAGCAAGTGTTTACTGAAAGTGTCAAATGTTGATTAAGTCTAGATGCATTCACACTCGCAGGTCTCTTTTAAGCAAAACCCTAACATCTGCTCTGTGCGATTTTAAAGGCGTGTAGAGGTGTCAGAGAAATCTCTTTTTCTCTGTCGAATCTCCTTCATTGTCAATAAGGAGTCTGAAATTTTCTGCCGCAAGATGATTTTTTCAAAGAGAGATAAAGTCGCCCCACCGACTGTCAGAGCGCGGGCGTTTATCATCTCTGGTTTTCAAAAAAGCTCTATAGTACCCACTGTTAAAGCAGAGCGACTTTCGCTGCTCTGAGCCAATTTTTTCAAACTTAATCTTTTTAGACAGATTTGTTTTGTGTCTGTGTATTCTAGTATGCGACGGTGCATATGTGTTTTCAGTGTGTGGTAGTTTCTCTTTAAGTTAGTTTTCTGTCATTTGCCATATCCATCCCTGTCTTCATGTTCTTCACACTTCAGCAGTCCAATGTGCTTCTTTCTCCATTCAGAAAGATGTTCTGTAGTTTCATGTCTTGTGAAAATTTCTGGTATTTTCATATCATCTCAGGAGCTCTAATTTCCTTCATCATAGTTTACAAAAGTTGGGTTTTCTTATTTGACATGCCGTCCATTTGTGATGAGGAAGTCTCAAAATCGTGATACCCATTTTCATGTCATTCATATGGGCGATTATCCTTTTACCACAGCTGTTGAGCACATATATTTGCGAATAGTTAATGATCTTTTGCCGCATTTTGTAAAGCTTGAATCTTTAAATATCTTTATTTGTTGCATTTT
>JAESVK010000927.1:1810089-1822728 GCA_017140935.1 Hamamelis virginiana
TATATATATATATATATATATATATATATATATATATATATATATATGAGGAACCTTTTTAATTAATATCCCCTGAAGCTTGCACGACCCATAATGTGCAAAACAATGGAGAATATTCTATAGAAGACATTTACCTATGTAAATTAAGTTCCACAACAAAGAGCTACAACTATTTGGTTTAGCACCTACGTAAGGAAATAACCAGAGAGTAATTTATTAGCTCGCAATTAGCAACACAAAAGTAAAGCAATCCTCATAAGCTTTCAAAACTAATGCCCCCATCACAATAAGATAAGAAAAAAAAGGTCCAATTTATCAAGTAGCATGGCTTGCCAAATAATGAGAATACCTTGATGAGGGAAGATGACTCGCTCAAGCAATTGCATGGAAGTCCTACAACACCCTAGACACAGAAGCTAATGCGGAATGCTAACTCCTTTTTCTGATGGCCCAATGAAAAGAACATGAATTAAATAGTTTTAGTGTTTTTAATAGTATAGGTGTCTCTTCCCATCGTTGGCAAGATCCATCTTTGATAAACAAAATGTCATTTATCCTTAAGTAGTATATTATAGGAGTTTTCCTTCAAAAAAATAAAAAAGTTTGGGTGTCTTTAAAAATTGTTTCATCAATCAGAATGTTCTTCCAAAACTCATTGTTTCCCAATTTCAGTTTCAGTTTTCTCTGACTACTTTCCCCTGTTTAATATAGAAGTTTAATCCTCCTAGCTCAAAGGGAGGATTGGTTCAAACAAAGATAATACAAGCAGAACATGACAAGATCAAGCAACCACAAACCAAATATAGTCCACAATGTGATCTAAAGCATCTATCGACAATGTGATCTAAAGAATCTATCCACAACATGAATATGCCCATTTAAAAATACCAGCAGAACAATAATCCAAATGAGCAGAAAAAAAGATTAATAAATAAATAAGCATTTAAATTTCCTTCTGAAGAATTGGTTTTGAACCTACAAATGCATAAATACTCAAAAGATCAAAAGAAAAAAAAAAATTAATGAGAAAGAAAAGAGAAAAAGATACATGGAATCCAAGATTCTTACTTTACTAACATACATCAATTGGTAATAAGAACCATATGTGTATCTCGAATCCCTATTATCACCTAAAACCAGCCATCAAAACGACATACCAAACCCTGAATCTGGCCAAAAGATAGAAAACTGAAGACACCCAATTCCATTTGCTCTAACTCTAAACCCTTTACTCCCTGCAAATACATAACACAGGGCAAAGCAAAGGGGTCGTGATGGCCATGTGCACGCAAGTAGCTGAGAGGGCTTTACACATACCTCTCCCGCACACAACACCCACAAATCCCTAATTATACAACCCCAATAATGTTGAAAAGAAAAACCCTAACAAAAAATTGTCTATCTATTACCCACATTATCAAAACAGAAAATATAAAGAAAAAATTAAATAAAATACTAAAGTTACTTGACCTATGAGACATCGGGCAAGAATGAAGAGGGCGGTCATGGAAAACGATAAGAGAGAACGGAAAAACTCTCTTTAACCCTCTTTTTCAAAAATGCAGAAAACCCCTCCTTAACCCTCGAAGATGGAGAAGGCGGCTCTATTTTGTTGCCTGAGAGAGAGAGCTGTGAGTATATGGGAGCAGAGAATGGGATGAGAGGTGTGTGTCGTGTATGAGAGCAGAGAAAGGGATGAGATGGTGATCACTGAACGGATTGTGGCCGGAGGGACGGTGAAGGTGATGAGCCATCGAGCTCTCTGACTGGAACGATCTGGGGTTTCGCTGGTGTAGAGAGACATCGAGAGATTTCGGAGGGAACCCAAATGCTGCAGATCCGCCAAATAGAAGTGAAATAAGGGATATATAATAATAAGGTGCTAAACGGTGTCGTTTAGCTTTCTCTTAAAGACGACCCTCGAGATAAAGATGTCTTAAATAATATGGCCATCAAAGACGGTTAAGGCAAAACCGTCTTTAAAGCCTATAAAAAAAGACGATCAATAAAATCCGTCTTCTTTGATATCTTTTGAAGGCGATTTTTAAAACCGTCTTCTACTTAGTGTCTTCTTTAGGCTTTTTTGTAGTAGTGAGTATTTATTTATTGTTTAACAAATTAGCAGGTTAATGGATATAGATACAAATATAGAAAGAGAATTAGCCGATGAAGAACTTTTTTGCAAATCAGATGATGAGGAGAAGAAAGATTTATTTCTTTTAGAAGATAATGAACTTTTTGAAGTGGAGCAAAATGTTATAGTAGCTGTTACTGAGTATCATAATATGTATTTGTGTAAACAACCTTATAGGAATGATACTTTAACGGGTGCTCGGTATATAATGAATGTTATTGTTGGGAATCCAAATAGGTGTCTAGATTTATTTAGGATGGAGTCATGTGTATTTTTGAAATTTTGTATTGAATTAAGGAAAAGAAATTATTTGCATGATTCACGCTTTGTGAGTGTAGAAGAAAAAGTTGGTATCTTTTAAATGACAATCGGTCACAATGAGTCAAATCGAAAGGTTGCGGATTGGTTCCAACACTTGGGGGAAACAATCGAAAGGAAGACAATTGTGACGCAAAATGTATTATGTGCTTGCTCTTTTGACATGCGTTTTACATTTGTGTTAGTGGGTTGGGAAGGTACAGCAAATGACTCGTGGGTTTTTGTAACGACAGTTACAAATCCGGAATATAAATTTCCTAGTCCTCCTGAAGGTATGTGATAAAGGTAACATATACACTAAGAATAAGATATTTTGTATTTTGTATTAAAGGACAATATTAACTTTTATTCAATATGTTTAGGGATATACTATGTGGTTGACTCTGATTTTACCAATATGCACGGTTACCTTTTGCCTTATCGAGGTGAGCGGTATCACCTTCAGGAATATCGAGGAAGAGGTCGTCAACCCACAAGAGCTAAGGAGTTATTCAATTATCGACACTCGTCCTTACATAATGGCATTGAGCGTTGTTTTGGAGTTTTGAAGAAACGCTTTCCTATATTGAAAATGATGCCTCAAGATTCCTTGAAGAAGCAAACACTTATTGTTATAGCTGCATGTGCAATTCATAATTTCATTAGAATGGAAGCTCAACAAGACAGTTTATTTGTTGAATTTGAGAATGAAGAATTGGTGATTGAAGAAGAGCAAATGGGTGTTAACACACAAAATACTATTGAGATAAATCGGGGTTCTACATCTCGTCGTGATATGGCAGTTATCAGGGATAAAATTACTCGTAGATTGGCTTGAGCAAATGGGATTGATGTATTATGATTTGTCTTACTAGTTGATATGGATATTTTGTTAGTTTGGATGGATGGTGCATATTAGGACTTTGTTTTGGATGAATATTGCAATATACGGTTTTATTTTATTTTTCATTTATAAAATGTCCACCTGTAAGTAGTATGATTATATAGAAAATACATATATAGACTTATAATAATAAAATATGTGAATTATCAAGTATAATTTTGTTTTCAAATTTTGGCTTTTTAATCAGTTAAGAGCAAAAATCAAAAGCTATACTAAACGTATTTTTTGCTTTTTTTTTTTTTCTAAAAAAAAGTAAGCAAAAAATATCGCCACTGTTTGGATTTGCTTTTTATTTATTAAAATAAAAAGCAAAAAAATAAAAAAGAACTTTTTTTTCTTATTAAAAGCATTTATCAAAAGCAAATCCAAACAGAGCCTTAAAGATCAAACACTTACTTCCCACCTGTAAATTAAATTTAGTCTTTAATTGTTTAAAAACTTTGGCTGTTCAGTCTAATTACATGCAGCTTTAAGGGAGTAATTGAACATGAAAGGTTTTTTTTTTTTTTCCTGGCATACATCCACATGCAAAATAATTATAGCATTAATTATATAACAATAACCAGCACCTTTGGTTTAATGGTTATCTCTCCCACCTATGGGTGGGAGGTTAAGGGAGTCGATGTGTGTGTGAATTTCTTTACAAATGATGTTTTTAATGTACCAAATATATATATATATACAGGAAGTCTGAGGTCAGGCCGGCCTCATTTAAAAAAAAATACGGTAACCCCATTTTGGGGGTGATACAGGTCACAGTTTCACATTTCGACCATTGGATATTCTATTCAGGCAGTGCTTGTCATGCCTGCAAAAAATCACAGTGATCTGACGATGGTTTCTAAGAAAATTAACTTTGAAAAAAACTGCAATTCAAATAATAAAAAAAATGACAGTTTTTTTCCAAGTCTGTTTTATCAGAAACCAACCGTCGGATCACTGTGATTTTTTGCAGGCATGACATGCACTGCCTGAATAGAATATCCAACGGTCGAAATGTGAAACTGTGACCTGCATCACCCCCAAAATGGGGTGACCGTATTTTTTTTTAAATGAGGCCGGCCTGACCTTAGACTTCCTGTGTGTATATATATATATATATATATATATATATATATATATATATATACATACAAACAACAACTGGGCCATGTAGAGAGTCCATCTCATCTTAATTTTTTAATTGATAATGAAAGAAACAAAAGTTGAATTAATGAAACTCAATTTTGTTCAAGTAAAATTACAGGTTTGATATCTATATATATATATATGTGCGCGCGCGCGCGCGTGTAAGTTAAAAGCTAGCAAACTAAGTGGAAAATGATCAAATAATATTACATAGCAAATCACAAAATTAATGTTACTGATTAAGGACACACAATTTTGCGCATTAGTACAATATTCTTTATAAATGATGATGATATATGATGATTGGTATAAATTTTTTTTTTTTTTGTCAAAAGATAAGGATTTTATTCAAAGAAAATAAAACCAAGTTACAACAAATTAGCCTCCAAAACAGGCGAAAGCCAGTCAGGAGGGTGGTCTTTCCATGACAACATAGGATTAAATTTCAAAGCAAATTTAGAAATAAAATCAGCAACCTTATTTCTCTCCCGTGGAATTGTAATGAGCTCCACCACTTGAAAGTTCTTTAACAAATCCTGACAATCACCAGCTATGATCTCAATATCCTGCCGCATCTCTGTTTTACCAAGCACACAATCATACACCACCTTTGCGTCACCTTCCACAATAAGTGACTGAAAACCCAACTCAAGCGCTGTCCGCAAACCTTCCCGAGTGTATACGCCTCAACTATAAAAGCATTAGGCACACTCACCAATTGGATTGCAAAACCCAAATGATTGGTATCATTTGAAACATTAAGGTGCCGTTTGAATAAGCTTCCACTTTTCTACTTTTTTAATTTTAGAAATAGAAGTCATTTTTTGCTTCGACTATCAATTTTTAAAAAATAAGAAGCACGTTTGGAAGTCTAAATTGCTATAACTTTTTAATGAAGTGAAATCAAATTATAACCCTATAACCCATTATAATTATTATAACCCATTATATATATATATATTAGAAATTTTATTTTTTGTCAAAGGCCTGAAGATATCTATATATATATGTTAGATTTTTTATTTTATTTTTGTCAAAGGCCTGAAGATAAAATTCGGGGAGAGAGAAGAAGGGTATTAGCACCTTTTTGTCAAAGGCCTGAAGATATTATATGAGATTTTTTATTTTATTTTTTGTTAAAGGCAATTTAAAGCATCTTTACTGGGAAGCCTCCTGCAAATTAAAGCATCTTTACTGGGAAGCCTCCTGCAATTCATCAAAGCAGAAGAGGAACTAGAGGGGAGAAAGAAAGCTCCGGCGACAGCATCAAAGCACACCACCACGTCATCGTCATCTTCGCCGGCAGAAGCCTCCTGCAATTCAAACCAAGCCTCGTCATCGCCGGAGAGAAAGAGCAGCGGCATCAAGATCCGTCAATGGAGTGGCCGGCTTGAAGCTTGGCTTCTGTTGCCGGCAGACCGGGGAAGCTTGACGGTGGGGCTTGAAGCTTGATGACCGGTGGCCTCGTCGTTGATGACTGCGTGAGGGAAAGAGAGAAAGAGACTGTAGAGTGAGAGAGAGTGAGGCGGTTGTGGGAAAGAAAAAGGGATGGAATTTTCCCAGCGAGGATTCGATGCGTGGTTTGTTCATGCGCAAACTCACTTTCTGCTTAAAAAATTTGTGGAAGCAAGTTTTTTTTGCTTCCTCAAATTCAAGAATCAAATGAAATTACTTCGGTGTAGTAAAAAGTTGAAGTCTTTGCCAAACGCGATTTACTACCAAAACTTCCATTTTTCTACTTTTTTAAGCAAAAAACTGAAAGTGGAAGCTTTGCCAAAGGCAGCCTAAGAAATTGCATAAGCACATCAGCAGCCTGTCCTCTACTGGTCACAAATTATTTGTGATTTTCAAACTATGATCTGATCTTCTTTTTGTGGGCTTTAATTTAATTCCATGAGTAATTAATTTGCTTCCTTGTAATTTGAATTGAAGGGTGTTTTTTTTTGGTTAATTATTGTTTTATTATGATAAGAGATGGACTCATTAAAATCCCAGCTGCCATTTCCTGAAATTCCAGCTGTGAGACATGAATTAAATGCTCCATTTAGATCTCCAAAAGAACATGGGGAAAGAAAGTAAAATGCTAGAAAATTGAACGTGTAGAAATAGATTTATAATTAATTAAGCATTTTAAAACCTTTTCCTTTCTTTTCCCTCAAACATTCCAACAACCCAACAGAATGGAAGAGTGAAATTAAGTTAATGATCAATGGTTTGTGGCACCAATTCAAAACTTCTAGTGATGCAAGTTAGGAATGTCAATGGATGGGTAAAAGGGTAATCCGCCCCACCCTTAATGGGAAGAGGATTTGGAATCCTTACAAGGTTTGAAAAAAAAATTAAGGGCTTGTTTACTTCGTGAAAATTTTTATAATTTTTATTTTCTGTGAAAATTTTTTAAAAACAGTTTTCATTTTCAGTTTTCAAAATTTAGAAAATGTGTTTACTTTGCAAAAATGAAAACTGTTTTCAAAATCTAAAATTAATGTAAATGTGTTTACTAAAACTATATATTATCTCTATGGCCTTGTTTACTTCGTAAGAATTTTTAAAATTTTTATTTTTTGTGATAATTTTTAAAACCAGTTTTCATTTCCAGTTTTCAAAATTTAGAAAATGTGTTTACTTTGCGAAAATTAAAACTATTTTCAAAATCTTAAAATAGTGTAAATGCATTTACTAAAACTATATATTATCTCTATAGTTATATTTCTTAAGCACTGCCACAATATAATCCTTGATTTCAATTTTTCGTGAAAATATAAAAAAAAACGTCTTTTTGATGTTTTCACATTTTCTTAAAAACTGAATTCATTTTCTTATAAATAGTTTTCATTTTTTACAAGTAAACGCATTTTTTAAGCTATTTTCTGTTTTTATATATTGAAAATGAAAATGAAAATTGCGAAAATTTTCACGAAGTAAACAGGCCCTAAAAAATCTATAGGATTTGGGACGGGAATGAGATATGGCCGCTCTACCCCGAATATCTATATATATATATATATATATATATATATATATTTCATTTATTCACAATATTTAGGGTTTTAAGATTTTTTCTTTCTATTTTTCTATTCTTTTCACCATGTTAGTATGTATAAATATACATATTTTAATTACAAATACTTGTAATCCAAGATTGAAATCAAATTTGTTGAGATTATGGCTAAGATTCATTCAAATATATATATATATATATATATTGAAGTTAAAAAATATATTTTAATTATTTTCTCAAGCTCGACCCGGCCCGCGTAACTCTTGACCCGCCCCATCCCGTTTTAAGTTAGAAATGGGATGGGTTCGGAAAAAATATTTTTATTCATGGGAAGGACTTGGGAAAGAAAAAACCCGCTCCATCCCGCCCTTATGACATCCCTAACGCAAGCGCAGGCATTGCTAATGATCACATCATATAAATAAATCAAATGGAAATGCCAGAATTGATGCACTCTCAAATTCAACTGCACCCTACTGTCCTAGGTGCCACATTAGACCATTCAACATGAAAATAACTTCAGTTATTCTTCTGGATTAAAAATTTTAGTTCTTATATGATGAAAATAAAGATGAATTTTTTTTTAATTATAAATTGAGATAGATTGATAACCAAATTGAACATGTTTAGATTCTGGCAGAGGTTGGTATATGTCAAAGTAGCATGTTGTTTGAGATCTGTAAAGTACTTTGATCAGATTCTGTAGAAGCTTGCCAGGAATGAGATTTGAGTTATTGATTAGTGATTATGCATGTCAGAGTCACTAGATCAAAAGCTTGGCCATGAGATCACAAAGGCAAGATTTGCAAGATGGTGATCGAGAGCCAAATTTGATTGGATTTGTGTTGATCGACATGCATGGGTCAGCTTTCATTTTATTGGCATACGTATGAATACGGATTTTGAACCCAGGACTTGCAACGCTTATCAAATTAATTTTGTTTTAAGCAGTAAACTCATAATAGTCAATTAAGATGACATGCAATCCATAAACCTTGAGCTAATTATAGTTGAATCCAACTTAATTTGTTTTAATTAGGAGAGATGGAGGAAACAAATTGTTATGTGAGAATTAAGGAACAAGGAAAACCTAAGGGCCTGTTTACTTCATGAAAATTTCTAAAAAATGATTTTCATTTTCAATTTTCAAAATTTAGAGAATGCGTTTACTTTGCAAAAATGAAAACTGTTTTCAAAATCTAAAAATAGTGTAAATGTGTTTACTAAAACTATATATTATCTCTATATGTTTTATTATTTTCATTTTTTGGTTTTGCAGTTGGTCTACATATTTTTTTCCATGTTTATAAGCATTGCCACGATATAATCCTTGTTTTCAATTTTTGTGAAAATACAAAAAACGTCTTTTTGATGTTTTCACATTTTCTTAAAAACTGAATTCATTTTCTTGAAAACAGTTTTCATTTTTTACAAGTAAACGCGTTTTTTGGGCCGTTTTCTGTTTTTATTGAAAATGAAAATGAAAATTGTGAAAATTTTCACGAAGTAAACAGGCCCCAAATTTCCACGGCCATTTAATTTCTTAAAGCTTATGCAAGCTCGAGCATTCTAAATTAGCATACTTAGGATAGTGACTCTGTTATTCCTTGTAGAGTAAATGGAAACCTAAAGCATGCAAACTCTTTATATTTTGAATTAATAGATCCGTATTTTTCTTGCTAGAGAGAGAGAGAGAGAGAGCTAGCATGTCATATATATGGTTGTTAGTTCGCATGCTTTGATGACAATAGAGGCAAAACGTTTTGATAGAGGAAATGAATTGAATTATTGGTTTGCTTGGAGTTGATGAGTTGGTAGTTTGTACAATGAATACGGGTTACGCAGCAAAAGCAAGGTTCAGCCAACATTGTTTTCCCGTTTAATACATCAAACGAACTGCATGTCGTAACACCATAAATGCAAGCCATGAATGCTACTAAAGTCCACCCCCTAAAACTCAACAACTTGTTTGAACCCATTATTTAAGTAGGTTTGGAATTTGGATTGCCTTTGACTCTCTCTTGGACTCAACCAATCTCTGTCCAATATTGCGTAATGCCTTACGAAATTGTTGGGTCACACGTACACTAGTCATTTGACCTTCTCTGATGTGTTAAGCTTCAAGTCTTTTAGCCAGGGGATGTGAATACTCCGATGCCATGTTAAGTTTTTCAATCTAATCTAAAAGTTTATTTAGGTGGAGGGTCTAATATAGATATATGAAATTATAACAAGTCTTTAAATTTATTTAGGCGATGTAGGATAGAGTGGATTATATTCTTTTACAATGAAAAAGTACATATATATTGTTTCTTTCACATAAAGATAAATTACACGAGAGTAAGTAATATTAGAATGGATCACATGGTAATAAGCCTACTTGCTCCCCATCCCTTCCCGTTATGTGAAAAAGGCGGTATAGCAATGGTATGCCAAAAATCAAAGGCCTACACACAAAATGCATGCTCTCTAAAATCATAGTGAGGCGTATCACCTTGTGAGAGGTGATGCACCGCAAAGGGTTTGTATAGCAAAAGCCTCCATGCCCACACCAAATGCATGGTCTCTAAATCTGACCCGATTGCTTATGTTAAACATGATTGCGTGTTTTCAAATGTTTTCTGAAACCAAAAACAAATAACTTCTTAAAGCAAAATATATATATGATTTTGAGTTGAGCAGCTATAAAGATTTGCTTTTTCACCATGTACTGAGTCTGGATCCTCTACTTGAGCTTGGATATGCTTGGGTGATGTGTCAAGATCTGGATACTCTGTACAGATAATCCAGATCATGACACATCACTCAAATACTAAACAAACTCAAGCAGATGATCCTCGTTCGTACTGAACTGCTCTATCTGAAAAGCAAATAGGAGTTCCAAGACTTCAAGCGCAACTATCCTGCCTTTATCGGTCTTCCAAAATAAATGATATCCTGAAAACCTTCTTGTCATTAACGTACATTTTGGGCTAAAGCAGGCCTTACGTACCCAACACTGCCGTCGCATTAAGAGATCAAACAAACTGCCACAGTGCCACGCCATAAATACGAGCCATAAATGCTGCCAAAGTCTAGCCCAAACTCACCAACTTGCTTGAAATTAATCAACCTTTTATATATGGGACTTTTCCTTTGATGCTCGGACTATTCTAACCTAATCCTAAGCATACACTACATTGTAAATAATTGTCTAGTCACATTAACAGTCCAACTATGTGTTTTTAAATACATTTATAATTCACTTGTTAGTGTATAGCACGTAGTTCACATTAATAAAAAATAATATTTTTATTTTTATCAAAATCATTAACACAATTGGTTCACGTGAAATGGATGATCTAATTAAGATCGATGAAATAGATGGATGAAATAACACTTTTTTAAAATAATCGATCATAATTAATATATGTATTTTAATTAATTCAAACTCGTACGTTGAATTTGGATTGGACTTTTCATCATTTGCATCAATTCCCCACCATATTCTTTGTAGTGTAATTCTAGGTGAACTAAATTATAAACTAAAATTTTCAAACCAAATTATGCGGCAGTATTTCACAATCTCTATTTTTTGTGTTTTTCAAAACTGTATGAAAGTAGAGGAGATATCTTAAAGCCATATCATTTTGGTTTAAAAATTTTGGTACAAGATTTGGTCCACTTAGCATTTTTCTTCTTTGTATTAGCCAATAAACACCAAAATAAAAGAGGACATAGGGTTTTCTATTAAAAATACTAGAAAGATGAGTCCCAATCCTGTAAGCATGAAACTCATAAATAATTGTGAGATACATATTTTGAAAAACTGACAATTGGATTAGATATTCTGCTTATTGATGTCATGCATGCCAAAAATCACATGAATTTAATGTCAAAATCTCAAAATTAGACTATGAAAAATTGTGACCAATGAAAACTATTACAGTTTTTCTCAGTGACATTTTCAATGTGATTTTTGACATACATGACAAGTATAAGTATAGTATCTAATTCAACGGTCAATTTTTCAAAACATGTATCCTACAATTTTCTATTAGTTTCATGTTAATATAAGGTTATATAAGCATATGCTGACAGGATCATTTTTGTTAATAGGACCAAATTTTAAATCGCATATATTTTTAAAATCATTTACAATGCTGCCATGTCAAATAGTTTAAGAAGTACGATTTTTTTATTTTTTATTTTTTCCAAAATAGCTGCAGAAATTAACTCAGTTGGTGTGGGTTCGTACTTTTTTTTTTTCTTTTTCGGGACAGGCATTGAAACTAACTCAGTTGGTGGAGGCTTCAAGGATGGTATAAAAGGAAAAAAAAAATTGAATTAGGCTAGGTTTAGCTGTGGAATTCTCTGGCACCCTCTCTCAAAAAAAAAAAAAAAAAAAAAAAAGAGAGGAGGTGGATCATTCACTACTTAGGTTAGCAGTCAGTAAACAAGTATTAATTATACTCCCTCAGTCCCCACAAATATAGGTCAAAGTGGTCAAAATACGCATTTTGAGAAAGCCGATTAAATATTGATTTGGTTATATTTTTCCAATTTTTTTTTTAAATACTATTCTAGTCTTATAGTAGTAGGGTATTAAAAAAAAATAAAAAAATATGGCCAAATCAATATTTAATCGGCTTCCTCAAAATGCGTTCCTTGACCACTTTGGCCTATATATTTGTGGGACAGAGGAAGTACTCTTTACTAGTGGATGGTCCTATACAAACTAGTTGCATATCCTTGGTTTAGACCCTCGTTCCATAAACAGTGATCGATGCGCACCCATCCAACGTTGTTGTGATATTAAACTTTATGAAAGCCCAATGAAAATATGACACGAGAGCAAGATTTAATATTTTCAACATCTCTAGTGCTATTGACTCGTTCCATAATTAGTCGACTTTGATATACCGTGCTTAATTTCTTAAAAAATTCTACCAACGAAGCATGAACACTAGACGATTGTGGTCCATATATATATTGCTAGGTCAGTATCTAGCTAACTACCGCTTTCTCTATCTTAAATAATATTGATACCTATTACCAAAAAATAATATTGATACCATATTTGGTAACGCCTTAACTGTATCTTATAATGGCCTTTCAAATAATGCACTTAATCAACATGAGCAATATTTATTGAGGGAAATTACAGATTGATTCTCATGTACTATCAGCGAAAAA
>JAESVK010000927.1:1847728-1880239 GCA_017140935.1 Hamamelis virginiana
GTGAATATCAACGAAAAAAAAAAAAGACATCCCATTTTTGCCACAACAAAATAGGGATAATTGAACCAATTACTTAACTATCAAAATTATTTTGAAAGCTTCGCTTCAAATTATCTTTCCTAGAAGTCTCACTTCTAGTTATCTCAAGGATTTTCAACCCTTTTGGAAATTTCATTTCATATTAACTCGCCCTAGAAATTTCATAATTATTTCAAGGATTTTTAATCCTTTTGGAAATTTCATTTCCTAATATCTAAAAACTTGGAAGTCTTCGACTCACTCTAGAAATTTCATTTCTAATTATCTCAAGGATTTTCAATCCTTTTGGAAATTTGATTTCCAACTATCTTAAAAACTTGGGAGTCTTCGACTCGTCCTAGAAATTTCATTTCTAATTATCTCAAGGATTTTCAATCCTTTTGGAAATTTCATTTCCAATCATCTTCAAATTTGGGAGTCTTCGACTCACCCTAGAAATTTCATTTCTAATTATCTCAAGAATTTTCAATCCTTTTGGAAATTTCATTTCCAATTCTCATTAAACTTGGGAGTCTTCGACTCGTCCTAGAAATTTCATTTCTAGTTATCTCAAGGATTTTCAATCCTTTTGGAAATTTCATTTCCAATCATCATATCATATCTTAACATCATCCACATTACTTGATATCATTCTTATATACATTTCATGTATACTTCATCAATACCTCATACATTTCACAAAGCCTTATGGATTTGGGCCTCCAAAGTAGGCTTTTCTCATTAGCCACCCTTCATGGGTTCACTCATCATCACAATCCCCTTCATGGGTCTCATAATTTCATCATATCAAATATACTCGTAATCATTTCATGATTACAAACTTGTTTACGCAATCTTCTTACTTATTCATTTCTAAATCTCATGGTTTTCAACCAAAAAATTATCATTTTATGTGAGTTTCTCTATTCACAATTGCTCAATTCTCATCTTTGTATGCATCAACTTCTCTTCATTTCTCATTTACTCATCGAATATCATTCAATCTCAATCCAATGCACTCTCCTAAATCAAAAATTGAAAGGAAATGAGTCAAAATTGATCAAAATAGGCTAAAAAAGTCAAAATTTGGCCTAATGGGCTTCAAAAACCCAACAAAAGTCAAAATTTGGCATCAATGATGGATGACCATCCACTCAAGGATGGCCAACCGTCCAAGGTGGACGGCCAGCCATCCCTTGGTGGACGGCCACCCGAGCCACCATCTTCTCATTTAGGAGTTTTGACACCCATTTGTCCATTCATGCACTCTTTGTTCAATTTGAGACTTTCTCTCTCTAGGTTTTTCAATTTTTCTCAAAAATCCATCAAATTCAATTTTATTCCATCCAAATCAACCCTTAAACACTTCTAGTGTTGCTAATCACTCTAATTTGTGAATCAAAAACCTAGGATTTCATCCTTGCATTTCAATTTGGGGATTCAAAACCCAAATACATATCTAACCATACCCATTTTCTCAAGCTTATCCACTACCTATACTCATGGCAAATAGGTATGAATCCAAGTATCCAGACATGAAGATGAAGAGTTACAAAGCACCCTCACATGATCCCAACAATACAAGCTTGTTATTGGAGCTCCATGATCATCTCTCTCACATCCACACCATACAAGAGGTAAGCTTACTTTTCATGCTCTTTCATTGAATCATTGATGTCTAGATGCTTCAATATTGATCTTTGGAGTACGTTTATTGCATTGATAATTAACATCACATCCTATATTCGCGGATGCATTGGTTTCAAATTATTGTCTATATGCTTACTATGTCCATTGTTTAGTAAATCGGTTGCAATTGGCATTTGTTCCAGGATCGAAAGAAGTTATCATCATTCATTATTCTTTTTACTAATTGACTTGTATTATCATTATTGTTGGTGCTTCTTGTAAACGTAATGATGAATTCAAAGTTTCTAAAACTGCTTAAATTGCACATCTAATTGTCATTGTTGAGCTCGAGGCTGGTAGGGGACTTAATCAGATTTACACTTTACAACATCATTGATGAGCTCGCTGGTTTATATTAATCTATGTTTTCAAATTATCCGAAATCTAGATCAGAAGTTTGTTGTCTTAGTTTTCAATTTTTTGCGATTCAAGTAATTCCATTGTGATTAGAATATCAATGCATCCGCGGATATAGGATGTGATGTTAATTATCAATGCAATAAACGCACTTGTATTAAGGCTGGTTTATATTAATCTATGTTTTCAAATTATCCGAAATCTAGATCAGAAGTTTATTGTCTTAGTTTTCAATTTTTTGCGATTCAAGTAATTTTCTTTGTGATTAGAATATTCCCCTATAAAGATACAATTTTTCTTTATAATAAGTCCATATTTGCATTTACAATCAATGGATTTCAGAAATTGAGGAAAGTTAGGGAAGGATAAAATTGTGCTTTCTCAAATCATGCTGGGAAGGATTCTAACTCTCTTTATAAAGTTGTTGAGAAATCGTGTAAGGACTTGGTGGATTAATCTCAACATATATCGAGAGTGTTTTATAAATTTCTTTTTGAACAAATTGCGAATAATCAACTACGGCTTAAAACTTCAATTGATTTGGCCTAATGGGTTGTATTTCAAGGTTGTACTTTTAGAGATCACGATGAAAGTCAATGTTCAAATAATCGTGGAAGTTTTCTTAAAATGATAGGTATGTTGAGTTCATATAATGAAAAAGTTGCGGAAGTTGTGTTAGATAAAGCTCCCAAAAAATTCCTTCTATACATCACCAAAGATCCAATAAGAAAATTTATATATTATTTCAACCAAAATGAAAAATGTAATTTGTGATAAAATTGGTGATGCAAAGTTTTGTATAATTAATTTTTAATGAAGTATATAGAGTCGAGGAATGAGAAAATGACCATAATTTTGAGATTTGTCGGAAAAGATGGCATTTTGACATAGCTTTTTTTTTTTTTTTTTTGGCCCGTTCATATCTCCAGCACTGCAACATTAACCCTAAAAAGATGGAATATATTTTGTATTGTCTTATTACAACTTAGATATTCAAAATATTCGAGGACAAGGACACGCTAATGCAAGTAATATCCAGCTTTGGTTTCAAATGACTGTCCATATGTTAACTATGTGCTTTATTTAGCATATCGCTTGCAATTGGCATTAGTTGCATCATCAAAAGAACTTATCATCATTTATTATTATTATTATTTTTAACTAAATTGACTTCTATTAGCAATATTGTTGGTGTTTCACGTAAACGTAATAATAATGAATTTGAAGTTGCTCCAATTGCTCAAATTACACATTTGATTGTGATTGATGAGCTCGAGACTGGTAGGGGACTTAATCAAATTTACATTTTACAACGAACATGAGATACTTGTTGGATCTCATTTGAAATGAGTTTCTAGCTTGATAAATATGTCCAATCCAACATGCAAAGTTCTACTTATATCATTGTGGATGGAATTACTTAATCCCAATGAAGAGGTGTAGACTCAGCTTACCAAGTACTGACTTCATTTGAGTTTGTCTTCATCTTATATCTTATGAAAGGAATTATGGAGATTAATGATTTACTTTGTCAGGTTTTTCAATTAAAATCTTAAGACATTTTAAAATGCCATGTATCTTGTTTTATCAACTAAAGCATTTTTCTCCAAAAATTGAGAGATGACGGATGTGATCCTTTACCAAGGTAAAATCATTTTGTGAGGAACGCAATATAGATATCCCATATATAAATGCTCTTTATGTTGCGAGAGAAGGTTGAGCTCGTCATCGATCAACACAATGCATTTACAATTGGTCATTATTATTGGTTAGATTTTATTTTATTTTTTAATTTTTTACTATAAACAATTCTCAATTACAAGAACTAAATGATCCATTTAGTGAGCCATGTAATGGAGTTTTTTATTCTTAGCTTAGCTTTGGATCCTTGAAATGGATATTGTTGGCCCAAAATATACTCTAGAGGGGGGGTGAATAGAGTATTGACAATTAAAAAACAGATTTACAAACTAGATTTGTGTGTTTTTGAAAACTCAAAAAGTTTAATAACTAGAATGCAAAATGAATCACAACTCAACAATTTATATAGCGAGTAAGAGAATTGAAATGCAAGAGATAGAGTTATAGAGATTCAAACACAAAGATATTTACGTGGTTCGGTTTCCGTCTACATCCACGCCTTAAGATCTTCGTCTAGAGGTTTAATCAACTATTGCAATAGCACTCCTTCAATGTGGAGAAACCTTTACAACCAATCTCACTTCCGGTGGGGATTAAACTAAAAAATTTCTCAAGCTTGAATTTGAGCAACAAACTTCAAGCTTCACAAGGGTTAAAACCCAACCCTTAGCTCACGAGATATACAAAGTGTTTTGTGTACAATGAATGCTTTAACAAGTTGATTTACACAAGTATAAGCTCAAACTAATAGCTTCTCAAATGATTAACAAAGATAGCTTAAGAGATTTTCACAAAGAAGCTTTGAACAATGAATGCTCACAATGAATGCTCTTAACTATAATTGATTGATTGCAATAAATGAGAGCAAGAGCTCTATTTATAATGCATTTGGTCTCAAAGGACCGTTGCAAGCTTTATAGGTCTGATTGGTTAAGAGGGAGCATCAGGGTACATTAAATGCTCAGTTTACTATAAGATGAATTAGCCGTTTTACTTTTGCAGAAGAGTTAGTCGACTAGACCAAGGCAAGTAGTCGACTACTAACTAAAATTTCAAAGCAACCAAACTTCCCGGGCACGATTAGTCGAGTAGACTAACAAGTGTTAGTCGACTAGTAACTTAAACTCACTTAGGAAAACTTTCTGGGCTTGATTAGTCGACTAGACAAATAAGGTTAGTCGACTAGCTTAATTGCTTCACAAAACATAGCTACTGACTTGCAGTTAGTTGATTGGAACAAATGATTTAGTCGATTAGCTAGCAAGTTAGTCGACTAGTTTAACTGTTAGTCGACTAGATTAAAAGATCTCAAAAATCATAGCTACTGGACCATAGTTAGTCGACTAGACTAATTGGGTTAGTCGACTAGATATGTTCTTAAGCCAATTTTCTAAGTTTCTTAAATCTAAATTAACTTCCAACATGTAAACTAGTTAACTAAGTGTTCAAAAGCATTTTTTTACTTAGTTTAAAACATTTTACAAGTTTCCAAGGATATGTATGCTAATGCAATATGAGTAAAACATTTTGTCTTTGAGCTATGCAAGGTTAAACAATTTGAGAAGCCTTACATATAGTTCCTAATACAATACATAAACAACTTGGCTTGAAAAAGATCTTCATGAGCTTGTCTTCAAGTTGATCTTCGTAGGTTGATTTTCATGAGCTTTGGATTGAACATTTGCACATTGAGTTGCTTGAGATATGTTGATGAGCTCCAACAAGATATATCTTTGATTCTAAGGAGACACAATAGTTAACCATTTGTTAGTGATTAAAGTAATGTTTGTTGATCATCAAAATGTGGTCAACGGAATTGACCTTATGGCTAACAGATTTGAACCTTTTAGAGTTGAAAAACAAGTTTTACCTGCAAGACTTTATAAATCATGAGAAAATATAGTTGAAAATGGAACTTCACCATAATGAGTGTGTTATAGTTTGACATCCAGAGTTTAAAAAATTGTCAATTATTTCTTTACTATGTTAATGGTTTATAAAGATTAGAATATCAGCAGTTAAACGACTTGTTCATAGAGTGATCGTTCTTGTACTTATTCTTTTAGTTTAACTATAGAATGCTAGCTTTCTATAATAAACATTGTCAAAACTAAGCTATGAAACAAATAGATGATGAGTTTCTTACATACTTAGATTTTGTACATTGAGAAGGAAATTGCCATAAAGTTTAACATAAAATCAATCACATATCACTTTCGGGATTTGAAAGAATATCGATTTCCATTTTGATAGATGATTAGGTTAAAATGTAATAAGAAATAATTAGTTTATTTATTTTATTTTATTTTATTTTATTTTTTCATGTTTTCTCAAGGCTGAATAGGTACTAGATTAATTTTTAGAAAAATAAGTCTTGAATTTCATATATTTATATTGTTTGAACTACCAACCTTCGAGACAAAATTCTGATTCCACCATTGACAATATATATTTAATTTAATATAAAATAAATCGGATATTATTCTCTCTCTCTGTTTTTTTTTTTCTACTAGGGATCACATATTTCTGTTAAGATTACTTTTCAATTTTGTAATTTATTCTACATTTTCTTTGAAATGAATTAATGTATTATTACTGATCCAATGATTTTAGAAATAAAAATGACAAAAAGGCCAAATGAAAAATGAAAATAAACTAGAAAAAATTACAATTTGACCCATCAACTATTACCTATTTACATATTACACTCTTATAGTTTTAATTCAGACACATTGACCTCTTATACTTTTGATTTGTAACACTTTTCACCTTCCTATCGATTAACTATTTGATTCTTTGACTAAAAAATGGCGTTAAGCTTGTTATTTCTACATGTAGTATCTATAAATTTCTAATATATTTACAAGTATATCAGAAAATTTCCATGATTTTTCTCAAAATATTTTAATTTTTATGAATTATTTTTGCCATTAAATAAAAAAAATTCACACTAAACAAAATATATATTAAGAAAAATTATGAAACTTCATCAGTATACTTTTAGATATATTAGTATTCTAGAATAAATACTGGAAGCAAAAATTGCAAGTATAACATTATTTTCTAGTCAAATAATTAAATGGTTAATTAATAAAAAGTTGAAAAGTGTTACAAATAAAAACTATAAGAGATTGGTGCGTGGGAATTAAAATAACATTACTATAAAATCTAAATCGGTGATATTTGGGAGGTCGTCAAGCTGTAACTTTTCCAATATACTGAACGGGCTAATTTGGTTCAACCGGGGGTTTAGACAGATCCAGACCGATTAGCCACACACATGGTATGGTTAAGGTAACTAAGCCCACTGATTCCTTGATGGGCGGGAGTCGTGTTCTTGCCTCTTGGGCTTTGCCAGAAGAGAGAGAGAGAGAGAGAGAGAGGCGACTAATTTCCAACTTTCCAACTTCTCAAGCACGGCAGGCGTGCCATGTCAATGGAGAGCACAGAGGCGGCTGGCAGCGGCGGCGGCGCGTGCTTTACGACTATGGTCGACGATTTACCACCCTACAAGCTTCTGCTATCGTGCCCCAATGGTCTCTCCCCTGCACAGGTCTTCATCTACATCCTTCTTGATTTCAATATCTTCTTTGCATTAAACTTCCACATTTCCATTCATATTCACATTTGATGTATATATGTAATGTCATCTATTTATCATCCATCGTTTTTTCGGCAAATTTACAATGTCTGAATTTTCAATTCTATCTTTCTTTCTTTTTTCTGATCACTTCTTTTTTTATGTGTTTGCTTTGGATCAAAGGTCTCTGTGGATTTCAACCAATCGTACGATAGAATTCCTCATCCAGACATTAACTTGGAAAACACTATTGCTGAGGTGATACCTTATATCTCACTTTGGTTCACATTTGTTATGTACAGTAATGTTTATATGTGTGTGTGTATATATATGTAGGGTCAGGTTCCTTGACATATAATTTTTATTCCTAATTTGACACTTATTTTGTAAAACCTAGTGTGAAATAGGTTTCTTGAGAAACCGACTGTTGAATTAGATATTCTACTTATATACAGTATATATACCAAAAATCATATTGATCCAACAGCTACTTTTTCAAAAATATCACAGTTTTAAAATAAACTGTAAAAAATTGTGTGAAAGAAAAACCAACTGTTAGATCAATGTGATTTTTGGCATACGTTATGTATATAAGCAGAATATCTAATCCAACAGTCGGTTTCTCAAAATACTTATCCCATGCTGGATTTTACAAACCGCATGTCAAATTAGGAGTAAAAACTATGTGTGAAGGGAACCTGTCCCTATCATATATATATATATGTATGTATATATATATATGTATGTATGTAAGTATGTATGTATGTATTATTACTTCATTAGGGGAAATTGTCAGTTCATTAAGGTTCTGTTTGTTTCAATGGGAAATCATTTTAATGAAAACTGGGAATTCCTGTTTCAGTTGATCAACTCCTTAAATAAGTTAATTTTAAACCTACAAGATGGTGACTATATCTCGTTTCTTTAGAAAACATTTCCAAATTATGTAATGTTATTAACTAATATTGGAAAAGAACTTTCATAATAATTTTATCACTTTTGTTGTGCGTCAATAGAACATGTATAATTACAGTGAAGTATTTTCCAAGGACATAGTTTACAGTGCAGCCAATGGAGCTGAAAGGTTGTAATTCTCCGAGATTTTTTTTTTTTTTTTTTTTGGGATAGCGCATTTTGACACCCAATGGAGTTTGAAATTAGTTCAGTGTTTCTTATAGCAGTAAATGGGTCAATTTAACATATTATTTTATTCTTAACATTGTTTTAGAATGAGAGCATTTCAGAATTCCTACAAATGACCATATTTCTTCTTTATTTTTGGTGTTTCTCACAATCAACTTGTGTGTTCGCGTGCCGTGTAAAACAAATTGGAATGATTGAATTTATCTGAACTTTTTATTGTTATATGCTTTGTTAGATATGGGATCAAAGGGTTCATCAGAATACATCATTATTCAACGGAACAAAGTTCAGGGTATGTGGATCTTCTATAGTATTCAGGCTTGTTTCAAGTGTTCTTTATCCAACATTGTGCTGTGTTAATTTGCTTATCATCCAATATAACTTCACTTTTCAAACTTTTAGATTGTTTAATTTCCTGCATGCATATTTTTGTTTAATTTCCTGCATGCATATTTGGACACTAAAAGGTTCATCATGCAAACATTTTATGATGAGCATTAGACCTTGTATCTTATTGTGATAATCAGCTAACGAATTCAAGAATGCCACAACCCACAAATAGGGATTGTATCTGGGTGCAATGGATTGAGATTCTTAGAGACTTTAATTTATGCGTGCAAGATAAAGTTAGGTCCGGGAGAAGGGGGAGGGGACTATAGATTGTTTGTTGCATTATATTTTCCTCCCATGCCAAAATAATGATCTTTTTATTTTTTATTTTTTATATTTTATGAAAAGACTTAAATTGTTTTGGGCCCTTAAAGTTGAAGCTGTAATTTTCATTGATGTGAAGAATTTCAAACTACCTCGTCTCTGAACACACATTAACCGGAAAGAACAATGGATGTTCATATCGTTGATTGAAAAGTTAAATAAAATAATTTCTTTCGTTATTTAAGTTTTGAAGCATTTGATGTAAGAGACTTCACTAATGTGTAAATTGTAATACAATAATCAATAATTCAAGATGAGGATAATTTGTCCGGTTAACAAAAATGTTGAGTACCTGTATGTATGCCATTATATATAGAAATTGCATTACACAAAGTTTTACCTGTATTTTATTATGATAAATAGTTTTCTTTTTCCTTTTTTTTTTTTTTTGGAATTAGAATTTCTTACTGCTCTTTTTTGTTTTAAAATTTTACAGTATGGAGGACACGTCATGCTTGGTGGAGATGGTTCCAACCAAGAGTCCCATTTATGCCTCCACCTTGGTTTGACAGATTATAGGTCTCTCTCTCTCTCTCTGTTGCAAAAATGTGGAACATATAATTTTGATAAACAAATATTTTGTAGTGAAAAATTCTTCATAGTGTATAATACCAATCACATCTAATAAAACTTCAAATAATACAATTTTTCATCCAGTATGAGAATTACTCGACTCAACTCAACTCAGCTCAAGAAAACCTTAGTCCCAATTGCATGGAATCAACTGCGTGAATCCTTTTTCGCCATTTAGCTCTATCAATCACCACATTCACTACTAAATCTGTTCTTTCTCACTACCACTAACCAAATTATGTTTAGCCTTCCTTTTGTCCTCTTGGGACCTTCAACTTGGATCAAGTCACCCTTTCATATTGGTGCATTCCTAGGTTTTCATTCCGCATGGCCAAACCATCTCAAACGATTTTCCCTCATCTTGTCCTCAATTGGAACACTCTTACCTTCTTATGAATGCATTCATTTCGTGTTATATCTTTTCTTGTACTACCACTTATAGTGGCACTTATCCATCTTAGCATCCTCATTTCTGCCACACTTATTTTCTTAGTAAATTGTTTCTTAAATTAAGAATAAAATGACCATAATTATAATTATTAGCCAACATTCAGTATCATAAAGCCATAAAGCTTAGATAGTCTGATAGCCGTCTTGTAAAATTTTCTTTTTAATTTGATAAGTATTGTACGGTCACATAGTACTCCAGAAACACTTTTGTACTTCATTCACCATGCTCTAGTTCTATTAATTTCCATTAATTGATTCTGGCTAGATAAACTGGTGACCTTGCGTAGCCAAATAATTTGATTTTCTGACCCTGACCTATGGTTTTAAAAATGTTGGATGCCAACCTATTGCTTTTCCTTTCTAAGGTTGTTAAAAGAAATTATAGGGGATAAATTGGACAGGATTACTTCAGTTTTCTCCGATTCATTTGTTTCCTGAATTCGGGATGGATTGGCAAAGTTAGTACATTTGGTACAGTGTCCAATGTTATAAATAATTTATATTCTAAAAAGCGTATTTCTTGAAAAGGTTTTGGTTTATAGGCAAATGTTCTTCTGTTTTCTACAGTATTTCTAAAATTTAATTTTCTAAGGTTTGGTAAGATGGGTAGAGTTCATTATCAACAGTTGAATACCAAAATGGAAAATTTGAGGTAATTATTATAACTTTTCCGTGAGAAGTTTATATGTCAAATTAGGGGGTGTACGAATCCTTATGGAAATGATTTTGTTAATTTCATTATCCATGGGATAATCTTAATTCAAAAGATCATAATTTGATAAGAAACAAGTATTCTGCACCAACGCTTGAACATTCCACATAAAAACATTGGTTGATAATTGATGCAACTATGTAGTTAGACTTAGAAGTAACTATATCAAATTAAGGTTATTTGGATGTCTCGTGGAAATAGGATCATTTTATTGTGTTTTCCATGGAATTCTTTTCCTTTTCATTTTTTATTTTTTGATAACACGTTTTCCATAGCATTTAAAGGGACACAATCATCTTTTAGAATGGAGTAGTTTAATAAAAATTGAGGAATCCAATGATTGTCAAAAGTGAAGGGATGTCGGTTCAAAAAATGTTAAAGATGATTCTATAGCACATACCAAAATGCTATGAAAGACAAAATAAAATTATTTTAAATATTGCTTGATGGAATGCCATAGTAAACATGTTGGAATATTTCTTTTTCTTTTTCTTTTTTTGATAAGCAATAAAGTTTTATTAAGAAAATGAGAGGACAAGATGTCCTACAAATACAAGAAATACAAGAAGCGAAAATAAAAAAAGATCAAAAGAAGACCTGTTAGACTACAATCCACTACTTACATTTACTCAATATTTGAAACAAAGGAACACCTCTAAACTCCTTAGTCACTGAAGCGCAAAAAGAACCTAAAAACAAACCTGCTCCCATAAACCATCAATACTAATAAATTTGTCTTAAAAAATGTTGGCGTTCCTTTCAAGCCAAAAAACCAAAATAAATAAATAAATAAAATTCCAAAACAACACATCTCCATAAAACAATAGCTCTCTCAGAACCCTTAAAAATACAAAACTCAATTTCCAACCAAGCTGTAGAAGATCTCAAAAGCTAACTCTATACTCACACCCAACTTTAAAAGATACAAAATGAAGAAAAAAACCAAAAACTTGAGAAATACCTTTCCAAGGACAACGAGCAGAAACTCCTACCCCTAGGTTAGCATCCCAACCGTTTTCCTGTAACTCATATTTACTTTTAATAACTTTGTGCCACAGGGAGTCACTTTCCATAGGAAACCTCCATAACCATTTTCCAAAAAGAGCAATATTCCTCTTAACAATATTACCCAAAGCAAGTCCCTCTCTTGACTTAGGACGAGAAACAATATCCCAATTAACGAGATGAAGCTTCTTACCCTCACCACACCCTTCCCAAAGAAAATCTCGCATTAATTTTTTCATCTTATTTACCACCCACTTGGGCATCCAAAAGAGAGACAAAAAATAAATAGGCAAACTGGATAACACCGACTGAATTGAAACTATTCTACCACTTTTAGACAAAAGAGCTTTCTTCCACTAATCCAATCTTCTTCCCACTCTTTCTAAAACCGGATCCCAAAATGAATCCACCCTTAAATTACCTAACCCTGAGTATTTCATAGGCCAACCTTCCACTTGACACCCTAACTGATTAACGAAACCTCCCAATTCATCATCAGAAATATTAATTTCAGCTAAAACACTTTTTCAGAGTTCACCCTTAAATCTGACATAATTTCAAAAAAATTTAATATATCATGTAAATTCGCAACCTTCTCAAAATCAATAGATGAAAAGAACAATGTATCATCCACGGATTGAAGATAAGATACTGAAAATCTATCCCTACCTACTTCAAAGCCTTCAACCAACCCCACATCTTCTGCCCTAACCACCAGCCTACCTATGACATCAATTATCAAAGCGAAAAGAAAAAGGAGATAAAGTATCTCCCTGCCTTAACCCCTAGATGCTACAAACTTGTCTCCTAGTTTACCAGTTTACCATTAATAATCACAGGCAGATTAACCGAAGACAGACAACCCCTGATCCATTTTCTCCATCCTCCCCAAACTCTTTTATTTCCTTAACAAATTCTAGAAACTCCCACTCCTCATGGTCATATGTTGGAATATTTTTTTTTACCATGGAATGTACAAACTGGTCATAAATAAGTTCTATAAAGCCTATCAAAGGGCCAAAATCTTTTATTTAATTGTATTTCCTAACAAATTGTAAAGAGAAATTTAATATAATTTGTTAAGAGGAATTTGTGGGGTGTCATTCTCTTATATAGAGCTGGGGAAGGTGAAAGCTCCCACACCAACTCAATGCCACAGTATACAATAGTTTGCTTGTTACAAGGTAGAGTAATTGACTAATTGGGTCCCACATCATCTGGGTGTGGGAGCTCTCTCTCTCTCTCTCTCTCACACACACACTGAACTTTGTTGCAATTGCCTTTCGCTAAATCTATCACACTCCTTTTGAAATCTTGAAGCCATTTAGAAATGCCTGGATTCAGTCCTGAGGTTGGTTGAATTTCCAGCCCCTTCCCTTAATAAATGGTGTAATGTTAGTGTTAAACAAGTAGTGTGGAATGGGGATCCTTATTGGCTTCATTTCCTTTGGATCAAGTCCAAAGCATTGAACCCGCTGATTAATTTACACCAGCATTTTGAGCAGATTTGTCATGAGATAAAGTTATACTTTTGAAGTTATAATTCAAATGCAACAATATTTATTATTTTTATTTTTCATTTTACTTATTACATGAATAAACCATTGCTTGCTTGAAGTTAAAAACTTTGTTATATTTTTTATTTCTCATTATTGCTCTTCTCCTAACATAATCATTCTTTGTTATCCAGGACTTTTGTCGGGACAAACTTAAATCCTTTATGGGAGAAGTTTATTATTCCATCAGAAGGTAAAGCTGCAGGAAACTCAAATACCCATTGCACAAGAGTTATTTTTTGATTGTCTGAACTAATCAAATGAGCTTGAACAAGTAGCGGTCAAACCAAGCTAGAGCTACTTATAAACTACTTTGTTTACGATTCCACTAAAGTAAGGTTAAATAGGCAATAAAAGTCTGTCAAATGAGATCCAATGAGGATCCAACCCACTTTATAGTAGGGCCCTATCAATAAGATCAACAGTCCCAAAATCAGGTTGATAATTTGAGCCATACATAAACCAAATTCATAAACTTGAAATTATTTAAGAATTATTTGAAAAGAGATCATGTCTAGGTTAAAACTCACCTGATTTAGTTGATTTTATAGCAAATTTGGTCTACTAAATAAGACCACTAACAATGCAGTGGATTATTGGTCACCCTATTCAATTGGAATTAATTGCAGTGAACCTACTTAGAAGGTGCTGTGCTAATTGAAATCTATATCTTTGGAAAGTAAACCAAATGTGGGAAAGATACAATTTAATCCCTTCCATCCAATCCAATACACGAGCGTGTGTGTGTCTCTTTTTAATAAAAAGATCCAACTTCTCTAATTCAAGTTCTTCAGCAGGAAAGGCTTAGGGGACTTTCTCACCCATGTGGCGATTGCTTTAGATATATGGTGTAGATTGGGATCACCTAGATTTTTGAGTGACTATTTATTTAAATCATAGAATAATCATATCTGAATACCATACTTCACTTTATTGTAGATGACCCTATACGGTGTCAACGCACGTCAAGTCCATTGGGTAATGGTGCAATCATAAAGACATCTGACAATAGGATACTTGTGTTGCAAAGAAGTAATAATGTTGGTGAATTTCCTGGGCACTTTGTTTTCCCAGGAGGCCATCCAGAGGTATTTAATCTAAAACTTGAAATTATTACTGGATGTACTTTCATTCTCAATAATATAATCAAGGCATGCTCCCTCATTGTCGTTTTATAGTCTTTCGAACTTCTACCAGTATCAAGAGTGTCAAATATTTGGGAAATCTCATATTCCCAATAATATAATGAAGGTTTGCTCCTTCAGTATGTTTTGATAGTCTTTCAAACTTCTAGAAGTACCAAGATTGTCAAATATTTGGGAAATCTCTCTCTCTCTACACACACACACACACACACTACTTGTATATCCTGCTGCACTGATGCAGTTAATTATGCCAGATGAGGCTTCTTTTTGGACTTGTGGCCTTGAATGCTTTCATTTGTTATTATTCTTTAGTATCAAGTGATTATTGGCAGCGTTTGGTCTTCTTTTAGAATAATACCTGTTTTATCTGGACTAAATCATTCAATTATACTTTTCTGATGGTTTTCAGCCTCAAGAAGTTGGAATAGTATCCCATCAACATGAAAAAATGACCAACTCTAAATTTATTAATAGGAAAGTCTCTCAGGAAATGTTTGATAGCATTATTCGGGAAGTAGTTGAAGAAATTGGAGTACCTGCTGCATCTCTTGTAAGTTACAATTGTTGAGATGTGTATGACTTCAATTTTTTTTTTTTTTTTACAAGTTGTAATGGCATTAATATTTATGTGGTATTGCCTTTGTTTTCGAATTAGCTTTCATTGTTACAAACTTACAAGTTACAATACATGGTATACCAATAAGTTGGTGGAAAAGAGAAGAAAATTATAACACATTTTCTTCTCTTCCTTCATTTTCTTAGAAACCAAACACATTGTGATGATAAACGAAAGGGCTAATGCAGAATATATGTGATGTAATTTTAATAAAACTTGGCTGATTAATTTTTTTAATAAAATTTGGAAATAAACGTGGGGGAATAGTTAAATTGTTTGGCAAGAGATACCCAGAAGTGTCCATATTTGTTATATTGGATCAATTGTACATAAGGAGGGTGAGATCGAAGAGGATGTCACCCATGAATTTGAAGTGTCATGGATGAATTGAGTGCTTTTACAAGTCTTTTGTGTTGATCAATACCTTCCAAATATCATGAAATATGATGACTAGGGCTGCAATGCTTTATGGCAGGGGATGGTGGGCATGATAAGTGACAACACAAGAAAGGATAAAATTAAAAATGGATGCATTTATTGAAAGTTAGACATAGTAACAAATGAAGACAAAATGAGGGAAAGTTGGATAAGATCAACGATGATTTGTCCAGTTGCAACAAAGATCAATACTTGCACTAAGAATGGGATATACAGTTCAAGTTGAAGGTGCTAAGAGGACAAGGGGAATGCCAAAAAAGAAATGAGTTGGTTATGAGGAAAGACATGATGGCATTTGGTTAAGTAGAAGATATGGGCTAGATAGAGCTGAAAATGAGGGAAAAGGATTTATGTAGCAAGCACCAAGTATTTGAGATAAAGCTTTGTTGAGTTGAGTAGATTAGTTTCGATCTAGGATCTACGTAATTCATAGGAGTGCAACTTGGATTGGTTCAAACTAGAACTGAACCAAATTGAACCGAACCAAACCGGTCAATTTAGTTCGATTTTCAACAAGGTTCAGTTCAATTCTGTTTTAATTTTCTGATAAACTGACTTGGTTCGGTTTGTTTTGGTTTTGGTTCAAGGACTTACTTAAACCAAATAGAGTTGAACCAACCATTATAATATAATAATTATTAATATATACATAAAAAATTGTTATGTGTCATGATTTTATTACTAGAATGAACACCATACACCCTAATGTGCACATTAAAAAAAAGGGGGGGGGGGGGAATGAATTATGGTCTTATTGTTTGAAATATTGTCTTATTATTTGAAATATTTGTTGTTAAATATTTCATTAGCTTAATTTGTTAAGAAATATGTTATCAATTTGGGAGTAGTTTTTAATGGGAGGGAAACTTTTCTCCCTCTTTGGATAGAATCTAGCATTTAGATCTTTCCAAGAGGTGGGGATAGACTTTCTCCCTTCCCCAAAATCATGGGATGTGTCTCCACAGTCACTTTGGCTTTGGGAAATTCCATATTTGTGGAATATTCCCTTCCCTTGTCTCTTCCACTTATTTGGAGAGTGAAAATGGGGAATTTGGGGCTTTTTTAGAGGGCTCCAAGTGTTACTTTCTGAGTAGCTGAATCACTTGGCTACCTGGTGGGGCCCATCCCAGGGCTGGGAAGCCCTGTTTGGGCCTCTTCCAAGTATTTCTACTCTCTAGGAATCCCACTTTTAGGCCTCTTATGAGACTTTTGGCTCTAAGCAGAATCTGTGTGGCCAACCCAAGAGCTGTGCAGCCCCATTTGGGTTTCCATCGACCCTTTGATGTGGATCATGACCCACAGGGCCCACGACCTTGGAAGACCTATACTAGAAGGGCCCGCCATAGGAATGATTAGATGATTGGGATACTTCTATTTTAGTTGTTATTCTCTTTTAATTAGTTTCCTAGTAAGAGTAGGATCTTTATTTAATTGGGATACTTCTATTTTAGTTGTTATTCTCTTTAATTAGTTTCCTAGTAAGAGTAGGACTGTTTTTCTATATAAAGGGAATGAACCCTTTATTTTGATGGAGACTTGAAGATTAATACAATTTCTCCCTAATTTCTGATTTTTCTAATTTCTCTCTCTTTCTCTCTCTTTCTTTCTCTTTCTTTCTCTTTTTCTTTTCATTGGTACTTAAGTCCCATAAATTGGTATTAGAGCCTAACTTCGATCCACAAATTTTTTCACTGCCTCTATACTCGCTGCCTCCGACTCACGTGCTTGGAAATCGTCCACAGTAGCTTGCACGACTCCCTCACTGCCCCTTTATATATATATATCTACGAAGAAACAAAGAGACCCACTCCCCTGCACCACCTCCACGGCTGCCAACACCACCGGAACACCCCAAAATAATTCAGACGTCGCCGAAATCGTCGCCGGCAGAAAAAACTGGTCGGAACAGTGCCACACGCGCCCTTACGCGCGGATCGTTTCTCGGCGCGTCAGATCCACATGCGCGCGTGAGATCTACGCGCTCCTTGCATCTGATTGGTTCAGCTCGGCTCACCAGCGCGGCTCGGCTTACCGGCTCAACCCGACCCGCTGGCCTATCAACCCGACCCACCGACCCGACCCGACCCGAAAGTCCGACCCGTTGACCCGCCAACCAGACCCGGCAGTCCGACCCGTTGACCAACCCGGTCAAACGTTGACAGTTGACCGACACGTGTCGCTGACGTCATCGATTCTACAAAATTACAGTTTAGCCCCTCTTCTGGATAATTACCATTTGGTGCCTCCACTCCCTGGAAAATTACTATTTAGTGCTCCAATTTTCTGGAAAATTACTATTTGGTGCCCAAGCTGTCTGGAAAATTACAGTTAGCCCCCTGCAACCTTTCCAGCATTTTTCGACGTCCCGGTTCCGATTTTGAGGTCCATTTGGGTCAATTCGACCTCCACAGTGGAGTTTTACACTTCATTGCGCCTCGGTAACAGGTGTACAACTCCTTTTTCATTGAAAATTGTGGATTTTATTTCAATCAGTTGATAGTTTATTAAATTTGTGTTAGATCCTTTTCCACCCTTTATTATTTTCCCAACAGTCACTTGCATTTGTATGACTGTGTGACTTCAATTCCTGCGTTGTGTGCGCCTTGACTTTGCATGTTTAGGACGTTGTATGCTATAGCCAACGATGAGCCTAGCCCTGGGCCCGGTTTCTTTGACTCTCGGGTTCCATGTATGCGAAAGCCATCACCCTTCTTGCCAAGTACCTTAGGGTATATCAAACGGACCAATCACGTACTGTTGGACCCACGCGGCATTCCTGATGTCACATGTGGTTAGGTATATCGATTGGACCGAGCGAGTAAGGGATACTTATCCTACCCTTTGCATTAGTCCATATAAACTGTCTTTGTAGGACACATACCCTACGTCCCATTCCCTACTTCACCTTTTTCATACTTAGGCACGTAGCTTGCATCTTTTTCTTTATTTTATTTCAGTTTTCTTCAGTGTTCATAAGTGGTAATTTGGCTTTCTAATTTAAGTAATTAAGACGTGTCAGCATCTACCCACCCATTTACCCACCAACCTCATTTTCACCATTACCTTACACCATGACTTTGACTGACCGCTGCAATGCTATAGAGCAAGACATGACCACTGTCCAACAGGACATAGCCACTTTGAAAGAGTCTTTTGCCAGATTTGATCGTGATACTAAGATTGAGTTTACCACACTCCGTGCGTCCATCACTGCACTTAGGGAGGAATTAGCCCAGTCTAAAGTTCAGGATAGAGTTGATGACCCCGGAGATGTTGCCAATGATTCCCCAATCGTTCAACAACCTAATGAGCGGCCCACAGATCCTCATGCAGGAATCCTTCCCCTCCCTAATCGTTTTAGACAAGTCCCAGTTCCTAGGCAACATGTAGAGGACTTTGGTCCTCCTGCTGATCCATTTGAGGATGATTTAGAGTATGATTATAGGCCGAGAGGACACCGTGGTAGATATCCGGATGCCTAAAATAGACAGCCTAGGAATTTTCATGACGAGCCTAGAGATATCACCACGAGGGTGAAGCTTGACGCTCCCAGTTTTGATGGTAGGACTGATCCTATCGTCTTTCTCGATTGGTTGACTGATATAGAGGAATACTGTGACTGGTATGGAATGACTGACTCTCAGCGTGTTCATTTTGCTAGGATGAAATTGTCAGGCAACGCCAAATGCTATTGGCAGGGTGTGTTGCGTAAATTAGATCCTTAGGAGAGGGTCCACTAGTCACTTGGGCTGAGATGAGACGAAGGTTAACGGAGAAGTATCTCCCTACTTCCCATAGAAAGACTTTATTAGAACAGTGGCATAATCTAAGACCGGGCACCGCCAGTGTTGAGGATTATACCTCGCGTTTTGAGGGTCTTATGGGACGGTGTGAGATAGAGGAGGATCCTTTGGTGACTCTCTCTAAATATGTCAATGGGTTAAGATTAGATGTCAAGAGAGAAGTCACCTTATACTCTCCTGATAGCTTAGAGGAGGCCTATAATAAGGCCCGGGACATAGAGAAATTCCTTCGGGTTCCTAACCCAAGGCGTTTAGCTTCCCAAGGTGGGGAGTCTCGTTAGTCTCAACCACCACTTCAGTCTGTTCCTTTAAGGGGGGTACCCAATCTAATCTAGGGCCTAGCACTTCTAGGGGAAAGGAAGTAGTCGGTGCTAGCAGTCGCCCAAGTGGCTTTGCTATTGAGTGTTTCCACTGTCATAATAGGGGTCACATTGCTGCCCGTTGTCCCCACCGCACCCTCATTCTTGATCAGGAATCCGATGATCCTTCTGCTTTTGCAGATTATGCCCCTCCTGAGGAGACTTCTGATGTTGAGAGGGATCTTGAGGTCGATGATGAGCAGGAGCAATCCCATCTTGCTGTTATGCGGTGCATTTTGTTTACTCCTTTAGGGGAGAATGATTGGAAACGCACGAGCATCTTTCACACCTTTGTTACTTGTGGAGATAAAGTTTGTAAGGTTGTGATTGATGGTGGCAGTACTATGAATGTGGTCTCCACAGCCGGTGTAGCTAGGATAAAGCTAAAGACCGAACCCCACCCTCAGCCTTATCGGGTAGCTTGGGTAGATAAGACTTCTTTACCAGTCTCAGAGAGGTGTCTAGTTCCTCTTCAGATGGGAGATTATTCTGATAGGATTTGGTGCGATGTCCTTCCTATGGATGTCGCTCATATTCTGCTTGGTCGTCATTGGCTTTTTGACTTGGATGTGACCAACCACGGGAGGGATAACTCGTACATTTTTAGGCATAACGGGAAATCTATTCGATTGCTTCCTGCCAAACCTTCTTCCCCAAGTAAAGTTCCTAAGGCTAAGAATCCTTCTCCACCTCCTATCAAAAACCATATCCATGTCCTTACCCGAAAGGAGTTTGTGCGGGAAGGACAAGAGTCTGACATAGTTTTAGCGCTTGTAGCTCAGCCATTACTCCCGGTTCCTTTAGCAAAGGTTATTGAACCTCCTCCTGAGGTCACTCCCTTATTAGAGCAATTTAGAGATATCATACCGGATGAGTTACCTAGTGAGTTGCCACCCATGAGGGATATACAGCATGCCATAGATTTTGTTCCTGGATCTCAGTTACCTAACCTGTCTCATTATAAGATGAATCCTAGGGAGCGTGAAGAGTTGAATAGGCAGGTCGAGGGTCTTTTAGAGAACGGATTCCTTCGAGAAAGTATGAGCCCATGTGCTGTTCCAGCCCTTTTGACCCCTAAAAAGGATGGCTCTTGGAGAATGTGCGTTGATAGTCGTGCCATCAACAAAATCACCGTCAAGTACAGGTTTCCTATACCTCGTCTTGATGATATGTTGGACTTGATGGCTGGATCTCAGTGGTTCTCCAAGATCGACCTACGCAGTGGTTACCATCAGATTAGGATTAGACCAGGCGATGAGTGGAAGACCGCCTTTAAAACTCAGGATGGATTATACGAGTGGCTTGTTATGCCATTTGGATTATCCAATGCACCTAGTACATTTATGAGAGTTATGACACAGGTGCTTCGCCCTTTCATAGGGAAATTTTTGGTGGTCTATTTTGATGATATTCTGATTTATAGCCGGTCTAAGGAAGACCATCTCGGTGATCTTCGCTTAGTTTTTGATACACTTCAAAGAGAGAAACTTTATGTTCATCTTAAGAAGTGTTCTTTCCTGCAGACCGAGGTGACCTTCTTAGGATTCATTGTCTCTGCGTCAGGTATTGCGGCTGACCCCGAGAAAGTTAGAGCTATTAGGGAGTGGCCTACACCTACCTCTATTTCTGAGACTCGTAGTTTCCATGGGTTAGCCACTTTCTATAGGCGTTTCATTAAGGGGTTTAGTACCATTATGACTCTCATTACAGAGTGTTTGAAGAAAGGGGAGTTCAAATGGTCTAATGCTGCTTCTAAAGCTTTTGCAGTCATTAAGCAGAAAATGACTGAAACCCCAGTTTTACAACACCCTGATTTTTCTAAAATTTTTGAGGTTTCATGTGATGCATCAGGGGTTGGAATTGGTGGAGTCTTTAGTCAAGAAGGCCATCCTATAGCGTACTTCAGTGAGAAACTCAATGAGTCTCGAAAACGATATACTGTTTATGAAAAAGAGTTTTACGCTGTCGTACAAGCACTCAAGCATTGGAGGTATTACTTGTTGCCTCAGGAATTTGTCCTCTATTCTGATCATTAGGCTTTGAGGTACCTCCAATCCCAAAAGAAGTTGAGTGAGAAACATGCACGGTGGGTGCAGTTCCTTCAGGAGTACCCTTATGTTATTCACCACCGTCCAGGAGTTGAAAATGGCCCAGCTGATGCCCTTAGTCGAGTCATCACAGTTTTTCAGGCTGTTAGTGTTGAGGTGATAGGCTTCGATAGACTTAAGGATGAGTATCTTACTTGTCCTGATTTTGGCATTCTTTATAGAGAGATTCAGGATGGGTTCCGTCATGACCATATTGATTTTTTTATCAAAGACGGTTACCTATTTCAAGGACCTAGGTTGTGTATTCCCCGCACTTCAGTTAGAGATTTTCTTATTTGGGAATTACATGCTGGAGGTCTTGCTGGTCATCTTGGTAGGCACAAAACTTTTGATTTGCTAGAGGATAGGTTTTATTGGCCCTCTCTTAGGAAAGACGTCACCCGAGTTGTCTCTCAGTGTCGTACTTGTCAGTTAGCTAAGGCTACCAAACAAAATACCGGGTTATACACTCCGTTACCTGTTCCACATGAGCCTTGGAAAGATGTTAGTATGGATTTTGTCTTAGGGTTGCCCAAAACCGCTCGAGGACATGATTCCATTTTAGTTGTCGTGGATAGGTTTTCTAAGATGGCCCACTTTATTCCCTGTAGCAAAACGGCTGATGCTTCTCATGTGGTCAAGATATTTTTTAAGGAAATTGTGCGTCTCCATGGTTTACCGACTTCCATTGTGTCTGATAGGGATGTCAAGTTTGTTAGTTACTTTTGGAAAACACTTTGGAAGCTTTTTGGCACGCAACTTAAGTTTTCTGCTGCATTTCATCCTCAGACTGATGGGCAAACTGAGGTTGTTAATAGGAGTCTAGGAAATTTGCTTAGGTGCTTTGTAGGAGACCTTCATGGGAATTGGGACTTAATTCTACCTACTGCGGAGTTTGCGTATAATGGATCTGTTAATCGATCAACTGGTAAGAGTCCTTTTCAAATTGTCTATGGTCTTTCCCCTCGCCAACCCATTGACCTTGTTTCCCTTCCCCCTGATTATCGGCCTTCTACCTCTGCTGATATCTTTGCCCAACACATTCGTGATCTCCATGCTGACATTCGTCACAAAATTACTTTAAATAATGAAAAGTACAAATTATCTGCTGATGTTCATCGTAGGAAACTGGATTTTAATGAAGGAGACTATGTTATGGTGCGTATCCACCCTGCTCGTTATCCTAAACACTCCTTCAAAAAGCTACATGCCCGAGCCACCGGACCATTTCGTATCATTCGTCAATTGGGATCTAATGCTTATTTACTTGACTTACCCTCTGATATGAATATTAATCCCGTTTTTAATGTTGAGGATTTGTTTCCTTATCGAGGCACTTTTGAGCCTCCTACTGTGCCAGGTTTATCTACAGGTGGCTCTACCTCTTCTACTACCACAGTTCCGGTGCCTGTTATCCCACGCCTACGACTTCCGCGTACCGATCAGATTGGCGATATTATTGATGATCAGTCTATTTTGTCACATGGTGGTCCTTACCGACGGTATCTTGTCCGCTGGAGGGATCGTCCTGATATTGAGGATACATGGATTACAGAAGATGAGTGTCGGCGTCTTGATCCTGATCTTTTGGAGGTTTATCAACGCTCTAACTCTCCGGAGGAGAGTTTTTCTCAGCCGGGGGGAATTGATGTGGATCATGACCCACAGGGCCCACGACCTTGGAAGACCTATACTAGAAGGGCCCGCCATAGGAATGATTAGATGATTGGGATACTTCTATTTTAGTTGTTTTTCTCTTTTAATTAGTTTCCTAGTAAGAGTAGGATCTTTATTTAATTGGGATACTTCTATTTTAGCTGTTATTCTCTTTAATTAGTTTCCTAGTAAGAGTAGGACTGTTTTTCTATATAAAGGGAATGAACCCTTTATTTTGATGGAGACTTGAAGATTAATACAATTTCTCCCTAATTTCTGATTTCTCTAATTTCTCTCTCTTTCTCTCTCTTTCTTTCTCTTTCTTTCTCTTTTTCTTTTCATTGGTACTCAAGTCCCATCATCCTTCTACCCCTACAGCAGCGCTGCCCATTTAGGCCTTTGTCAACTGTCAAGCCTTTTGAGCAGAACTTGTCCCAAGGGCTGGGCAACCTGTATAATTAATTTTAGGCTGCCAATACTCCATTCTTTAAGTATAATACTCCTCAATATTGTTTTCTTTTTGGGAACAATTTTGGTTACAAACCTGACCCCTATCTGTCATCGTCTCATCGTAGAAGCTGTTTGTAAGGAAGATTATGGTTCTCAGGGAGGTCTATGATTTTGATCATTTGGATGTACTAATTTTGATGAAATTTTCTGAGCATTTTCAATTTATGGAAGTTCTCCGGGGTGAGATCAACTCTACAATGAGGAAGTTTTAGTTGTTTTCCAAAAAGAGAGTTTTTAAATGGACCAAAACTTTTACCATCTTCTCCATGCCCCATAATCCCAAAACAAAAAGGGTCATGGCAGCTACCATGCCATGCCATGAGGACCGCTCATGTATAATGTGCTTTCATGTTGATGCGGTAATGCCACATCAGTTGGTATGGGGGAGATAGTCAAAGCTTTGGTCCTTTTAGCATTTTCCTTCAAAAAATTACTTACTATTGATTGACGTAACTTCTATATCATTTTAACCTTGCATTACTCCATGTGGATAAATATTCTTCCTTAGATATAAGTATTATATGAATGTTGCCACTGTGCAAATCCAAAGAATTGGATTCTAGTGAATATGCACATGAAATTAACACACATCACAAAGAATTGAAAATTTATTGAGGCATGAATTTATTTTGTTCAATCTTCGACAGCATGGAATTGCATATTCAACTGAAGAAACAATAATTGTGAGCTACCTGATAGCATGTACAATGGTGTTGCTAACTGAAGAAATAATTTTGAGTTACCTGATGGCATACTTGTACCATTAATGTGCACTTAGGGCCTAGATCAACCTTTATTATTATTATTATTATTATAAGTTTTTTATAAGCAACAACTTTATTCAGAAAAGTAAAGAGGACAAGATGTCCTGGAATAAAAGTGTGAGAAAAAAGAATATGAAACAAACTCACAACCCACAAATTGAAACTCAATTATCCCTCATAACAAACAAAGGTACATCCTTAAATTCCTTAGAATCTGAAGCCAAAAAAAAAAAAAAAAAAAAAAACCCCTATCCCACAACCCATTAATAAGAAATTTGTGTTAAAAAAATTCGTAAGTTTCTTTCTATCCAAATCACCCAAAAAAATAGCCATCACAACACATTTCCGTAAAATGATTCCTTCTTAAAATGTTCAAAAACCCTAAATTCAATTTCCATCTTATATGAAGAGGATAAAAGAGCAACCCAACACATATCCATAAGCTAAACAAATTATGCCTTAAAACTCTAGCTATATGGCAGTGCAGAAACAAATTGTCAACACTCTCACCATCAGTACAACACATCACACTCCACTAAGGAGAAAGATACATACCAAGCCTCCTTCTCTGAAGTAAGTCATTGGTATTAATTCTTTGATGCGCCGCTGACCAAGCAAATACCCGAACTCATTGGGAAATTTTAGTTTTTCAAATAATTTTAGAGGAACTAAAAGGAGGCAATGAAGAATGATAACTCAATTCATCAAAATAGGATCTACAAGAGAAGGAATTTGAAAAATGTAAAGATCACATTGTCCTAACTGAACCATAGGTCTCAGAGACACCCTCAAAAATGGATATAAAGAATGCTTATCAAATTCCCTGTCATTATGTTCTCTAAAAATGTGAAAATCCAAAATCAAATTCCCAAGATAAACTTTTTAACAGGTCCTAGTTGGAAAGTCTCCTTGAATAATGTAAGACAAACGTCCGATCCGCAAAAGCTATTTATAGAACTGATCAATTGATGTTCATATGATTGATTTTACTTGTGGAATTCACATCTTTCGGTGGAACCAAATCATTCTGGTTTTCTTATTTTCATTTTATATGATTCATTTATTGCCATGCTATCCCTGTAAACAGCATTGATATGTCTGGTCCCCCCACCTACTGACCTAAGTAAGCTGATAGTTCCAGGAATCCTATTATGCTTTTCCGAGATCTATTATTTTAAATGCGTCTAAAGATTTTAGTTTGATGCTGTATATCTGATAATTGGTAGAAGGTCTGAGCTGAGATTTTATACATGAATCTTTTGTTTGTTTACCCGATATTAGCCTGTTATTGAAGAGATATGATGCTAACTTTATGATTATCAAACAGTGCAATCCAATCTTGATTGGTATATCCCGCAGGGAGTTGAATGTTAGGCCAGCTGCTTTTTTCTTTATCAAATGCAAGCTCCAATCAAAGGAAATTCAACATCTGTATTCTAGTGCACAAGATGGCTATGAGTCAACGCAGCTTTATGCTGTTTCAAGGGTTAGTTCAAGTTTTATTTTCTTTGACGTGTCAACATGTGGTTCATTTTTGATAACTATAAATTGCTTGTTTTACTTATTCACAGCCCATTGAGCGCACACACTGAATGCAATGGTGTAAGATGTGTGGGTGGTGCAGGTCAATAGTTTAACAGCAGTAATGATGGTGTTGCAGGGGCAGTAGGTTATGGGAGTGTTGGGTGGCTGAGGTGGAGAGGGTTGGTGGTAATCTGGTGGTGGTGTTGAAGTTGATAGTGATAGTTATTGGTGTGGTGGCAGTCTTGGTCAGTCTTTATGGTAGGTTGGTGATAGTGGTTTTCTCTATCCTTCTTTTAGGTGGCAGTGGTGGCATTGATTGGGTTTTACTAGAGTTACTAATTTACTAATAGAAAGCTCAAAGCAATATTATAGAATAAGTTCTACTAAATTAACTAATATGCCCATTAATTTTTTTGTTCTCTGGAAATAAAGGACAATTTTTGGTGTTTGGGGTATCATTGGGAACGACTCATGCATCAGCTTCACAATTCCTTCTTTGTATCATAATATAAATGTGTAATTATTTTCAATTTTTGTTCCTTATTACAAACAACTAATTGATTTTTTTCTATACACCAGAACGATTTAGAGAACATGGCATCTAAAATGCCTGGCTGCCACCAAGGCGGATTCGCTCTCTATAAGTTGATGGCTGAAGCTGTGGAGGATCTCTGATGGAAATTTATGACTGCTACTCAATCATGGCTGTCAGCGAAGTAATTTTTAGTAACATTCTTTTGGCTTTCACTTTCTTCTGGTTCATAATAAATTATTACCTTTGCAGTGGATGTGAAGACAGAATATTGAGGCATAGTGCCTATTTTGTCACCTATACTTTCTTGTATAAACACACGATTTTGCATATATAAAATGTATCTTTATTATTTAATGACAGAACATGGCTTTGTAAAACTTATTTTAACATATATTAACATTTAATCGCATTACTTTTGTAATAGTTTAATGTTAGTGACGTTTATTTTCTTACCTCACACAAGTACACAGCACTGCCTCTGCTAGTGTGTGCACACGTGTATGTGCTAGTGTGCATATATTTAATTTGAATGGCATGTGCATATTTATGTATGTACATGTTGAGCGGCACTCAAGCAAGCAAGAGTCTCATATTCCATATGTCATGTGCATGGCAGTGCCATATATCATGAGCTCCCATCATTGCTCACTAGGAGGTCTGCTAGGCTGAAGGTTCCTGATGTTAAATGATAAAGATGGTCACTTTCGTTTGACTGTGGTACCTGAATGGTCCAAGAGAGTCTGCAGGTGTAATGGATATTTTAAATTCTGAGCATTCATTTTGATGAAAGGGTTCTCCTTGGTGGTACATAATGATTACTGAATAGTAGTTCTAGACCCTCATACTGCTTTCTGCTTGAAGCACTGGAGGAAAGATAGTTTGTAGAAGTCCTCATTTCGAGTACAACTGTACCAGTTACTCCTTTAGGATTTTAGATTGAGTTTATACATGATGGAGCTTTCTTTATGCACGGCCATGCAGAGTCTAGTTAAAATGGGTTACTACAGTGGCACAGTTGTGGCCTCATCTGAGAGTTTAGCTAGGCATCCACATTATTGTGCATGCACAACCCTACTTGTATTGTAATGATAGAGCTGTATTTTTGTTTATCAACTATGGAGAACTCACAACTTGCACAGCATGGTTCAAAGTCTGGGCCGAGACCGAGATAACTAGGCCGAGTCATCTAGGTCTGGGTAAGGACCGAAACGAGAAGTTCTCCCGAGTCAAATATATGAAGAGAAATCTCATATTTTTATTTCAACCAAGATCTCTGTCATTTCGTGTTGTCTCGGCCGAGATCTCGGTCGTCTTGTTTCATCTCGACCGATATCTCGGTCGTCTCATCTCATCTCGGTCATCATGTCTCGTCTCAGCCGAGATCCCAGTCATTTCAACATATTTATTTAACTTACAAGTTAGTCCCTTTTTATTATTTTTAAGGAGCAGTTCTTTTATGATATTTAGAAAAACAACCTAACACTTCATTTGTACAAAAAACAATGGTTTAACTTTTACTAACAATTATATTATTTTTAAAAAGTTAAACTTTAACACATTATTCCATGATACCGTATCGCACTAGCACCTATTTTGATGTTTCTTATGATATTCTACCCCCTAAGTTATTTATTTTTGCTTATTTGATGAGTTCAATGTGTTTGTTTAATTTTTTCTGATTTTTCTATGATTTTTTTGAATTTTTTTTAAACATTCTTTCATGCCTAAAGTTGTATCTCTGATTTTTTTGAATTTTTTAAACATTCTTTCATGCCTAAGATTTACGTGACCGAGATGCAATGAGATTTAAGTGACCAAGACGTCCGCGACCAAGACGCGATGACGTCCGCAATCGAGACTTTGTACCATGTTGCACATGCACCTAAAGTATAGCTGCTAATATGTAGATTCCCAGACAAATACTGAAAATCAAAGTGACAGTTTGAATTATGGGTCAGTTAATATGTACTTAGAGTGACTTTGATGCTTTAAACAATGTATTTCTGAAAACATTTACTGGGAATTGAAAATTTTACTAAAAAAATATATCTGAATGTTTGTGTCACAGATCCTTCTCTTGTTGAATGTCAAGTAAGAATCGTGTCAAATGGGACCGACCAAATTTGACAGAATGTGAAAATTTTCATAAAGAGAATGGACCGTGTGCAGGGAATTCAAATACAAAAGGGAAAATTGAAATAGATGGAAGAATTATTCCTCAACACTGAGGCAAGTATCTGCTCCTACAAGAGGATACTTCTTGATTTATAAGTAGTACCTTTCGTTTATAGTATTGGAGAGTGGCTTTCAAGTTTTATGGGTGAAGCTTTCATGGTTAATTAGGTCTTTGTTTAGATTGTGTCTACTGGCTGCCACGTAACTCACGTTTATCTTATACTTTGAGAAACATGATCTTACCTTTAAATAATCACATACTGTCCTTTTGGACCTGTGCCTTGAGTCACTTTCTGTAACATCAATTTCTATCAAATGCATGGTCTAAATTTTATCTTTAGTCAGAAGTTAGACCCATTTGGTTACAGGGTAAGATTATTCTAAAAATGTTGTAGAAATTTTAATTTGGATTTGAAGTTTTTGTTAGAAGTGATAGTTCAGTGACCTTGTCTGGTTTTGACTCAGAATGCGCTTTGATTTTCCATTCTTCACCAAATATTGATATATATTTAATTTGAATGCTTGCAATGGTAGACCTCTGTCAGTGAGAAGATCATCTAGCTTATATATTGGCCAATATATTTATGGACACACATTTTTTAAAGTTTAGCACACTCATGTCACCATTAAGTTAGACTGATTCTGCATGGTCATGGCATTAAGAGTCATAGGAAGCTTGTTGTATAATTAATTATCTTATGCATTTTTATTTTCTTCTTTTCCAATAGAATCATGACTGCTTTTCAAGCCTTTAGGTGAAAACATCTATAGTCAAGCTTCCATAGTCTAGTAGGCTAATGATTGAAAATATTTTCATAATTGACTGTTTCATTATGGTGAAAAAGGATAACCAATCCTAAATACTGGGGTAAAGCTTTGTTTAGCTGTTAACATAATCCTCTTCACCACAAGAGATTTACTCCTTTTCATTGCTATCTTCCCTTTTATTCTAATGGCCTAATTAAGCACCATCCTTTTGGATCTAATATTAGCATGAAAGCCATTGAAACCAAGAGTTTCTTTCAGTGGAGTCAGTTGTTTATTCTATTTCAGCTTGCACTATTTTTGGCTGCCATTTTAAATTCTGATTAGATCATTTTGTGCTTTTAGTTGCTTGTTGGGGTCCACCACACACTTTAGCTTACATGTAGAGAAGAAGAAAGATATATCCACCTGTTCATGCAAGGGAAGCAAGATTCCAATTGGATGATGCAGGTCAAAAGTCTCCAATTCAAAAGAGTTGGTGGGTGGAGTGAATGAAAGAGAAAGCTAAGAAAAAAAGGTAACCTGATGATGTCTTACAGTCTACTTCTTTAGCTGCCTTATGATGCATCTAGTACCCAATACCCATTACTTCATTTTCTCTCATCTCATCTTGAAATTGGATTTTTACTATGCCTAATAGAAACTTTGAAATGTGAGAAATGAAAGCTGTCATGAAAGGATTGCTCTTAACAGTTTAAATGAAAGATCATGTTATGGCTTATCTACCTCAGTAGTCAGCTGTTGCTCTGAAGTCATTTGAGTAGTTAGTAGTTGTATACTTGTATGCTCTATGATTTTTATTTTTATTTTTTGGTTTTTTATGGTTGACATAATGACTAGGTGAATCCAGTCAAAGCTTGTACCATAAAAAAGTTAAAAAATGAAAATTCCAGTCAAAGCTATAGTAGTGACATCAGAGGAACCCCCAGCTTGGTGATTATGCTGGATAAACTGGAAAAATATGCTTTCAATATTGACCTTAATATGATTATTTTAATGAAGAGGTGGGGTAGAAAGGGCTGTTTGGGTATTTTTGGATAGGGCCAGGTATGGTTTGAAATGCACCCTACTAATTGTTGAAAACAAAAAGACAACCTAACCACCGTTTTTCCTTTTTCTTTTTTTTAATAAAAAATAAAATAAAATTGTCAGTTCAGTAATCCTTGTCCTTAGCCTAGCTAGGGCACAACATATACTATTGGACCACGAGGCCAATAGTCAGTCTAAGGGCTGTTTGTCTGTGTTGTATATTAGCATAAGTACTTCTAGACATTAATGAAGCAATTGAGAATCAAGAATGAGACTATCTGCAAAATCATCCTTTTTTTACTGAATCTGGTCGTAGGAAAATTTTTAAAATCTCAACTTTCATAAGTAAATATTTGGAAAGAAGGGTGTTGATGTTGTTTGTTAAGTGGTTTATTATTATGCTTGTATGTAATTAAATTATGCGCATACCATTCCTAGTGGTGTGGGTTTGGATTTACAGCTGATTTGATAGGTAATCAATACCTGTTGATTACCGTTGGATGGCCAACACCTATACAAGAAAGGTGATTCAAAACATACCAAATTTTGGCCTTTCTTATGTGAGCCGTTGGATTTCTTTTCTTGCATACGACAGTCATCCAACGGTAATCAACAGGTGTTGATCGCAGGTCAGATCAGCAGCAAATCCAAACTCCCTGAAGTGAAGTAGCCTCCACATAAAGTCTAACTTTTCTGCAAAACTTTGTACTTTCTTTTTTATGTGATAGGGCTACACGTTCACATTCAAACAATTTTTTTGAAGATATAAAGTTCTTTTTTTTTTTTTTTTTTTTATTAAAAAAAGAAAAAGGTCCAACAAGGACGCCTCATTGGTGAATTGATAAGCTTCAATATGGTAGAAAGCCATATAAAATGTCCAACAGATGTCATTTATAAAATGTTCACATAATTTGATTTTGAATTGTTCAACGAATGGTATTTTCTTTCATTTAATAGTGTCCTATGGAAATTTTCAATCAATTTTAATTAGGGTGTGGATTCATTTTAATATGTTGTTTTATTGAATTTATGTTAGTATAATATATGGACTCAGTGCAATAATGAATGTGAAGGCAACATCTTGACTATAATGGCGAGCTCTCATATTTATATTCAGGAGTTCTATAATATCAAAATAGGAATTCCTCTCATATCAAACACTATTATATTTCGATGGAGTGTTTCCGTTTTTAGTACCATTGTGTTCCATTAGGCTTTAAATTTGAAGGGAATCTAAGATTGACCATTTAGGAAAAGTTTTGGGAATCATGCAAAGGTCCATTGGAGTACTTACTCTTTTTTTTTTTTTTTTTTTTTTGGGTATTTATGTCATGACTCTTAAATTTGGTAATGACAGTTCACCAAAGATTAATAAGAAGAAAGATGACTCGATGGATCGATATAATAAGGGCCCGTTGGCATTAGCTTAAATTAAAATCAATTTTGAAGAACTATTTTTTCACATCTCTTTTAAAATATGTTCAAACTATTTCTTCACATATCAATATTTTCATATTAAAAGTGATTGTAGCAAAAGTTGGAATTCCAACTTTTGCCACAATCGCTATTAATATAAAAATTTTATCATGTATCTTATCATTTTTCAAGTTATTAAAAAGTTATTATCATTCATTCTCTTAAATTAAGTGAAATTTTAAGTATCTAAA
>JAESVK010000927.1:1880639-1895457 GCA_017140935.1 Hamamelis virginiana
TGGTAAAAATAAAATCTTTGAAGGAGGAGTCAACGGTCAACAGAAACCTAGTCGTGACCGAGGGCAAAAGCAAATTTAAAATGTGTCATAAATAAATAATTGTGTGTAGCTCTGATGAGAATGACAGCGACACTCTCTGTGTGTGCAGTAATCTTGGGGGTGAGAAACCCGATGTTTGGAACAGCACGTGCAGTGTGCACATGCGGTGGATGCTTCCCAACTTCTCTCACTCTGCTCTTTCTCTTTCTGATTAAATGATAAATACGTATAAAGTTGTGAAAAGTTTGGTACTACCCTTGTTTGGCACTCCATTTTTTTTTTGTTTTTTGGACTCCAAGAGAGGACGAGTGCAAATAATGTTAAATAAAAGGATAAATATGTTATATTTTTACAAAATATACCTATTAATATGTCAATGAAAAATGCTAATGGACTATTAGTCTTGTGCATGTGTAGCATATATGAGAGAGAAGTTTTGCCTTTGATTACATAAAAGTGTATCCATATCGATTTATTAAAGTTAGAGATTAATGGTAAGGATAGATTTATTATTTAAAAAAAAAAAAAAAAAAAGATACGTGTCAATGGAAAGTAGTAATAAATAAATAATAAGTCTTTTATTTTTTTGGGCGTTGTTTCCATAAAGCGTTGCGTGAAAGTTGATAGCATTTTAATGCAGAGATTTCATAAAATGATCTGACATTTCAACTAACTAATCTGATAAAATTGATGTTAGATGAGTTTCTTCAGCTTTGAACTTAAGAAAGGATAGTGCATCCATTTCAGCCAATTAATGAAACTAGAAAAATATTTGGTGTAAGTAGCAGCATTCCAATGCTAAAGAAATATGATGAAAATGTTAACAATAACATTATATTATACATAAATTTTAAGTCATTGGTGGAGGGGAAATATAGGTCGGGACCATTGGGGCTTCACTCTTTTCACTTCAATTGGTAGGGTCATGTATTATCAAAATCAACCATTGAACTACATTTGAAATTTGTATATTCATAATCTTACACAAGAATTAATGGTGCAAAATGTTATTTTCTTTTTTATTTGAATGAATAAGATAGCTATGTGTGTAAGAAAAAAACTGCAACTATGAAATTAGAGCATATGGGTTTTCAATATCTGTGCATGCGGGCTATAATCATGCTTCCATTTGACCTAAAATAAATTAAATAAATAATAGTGATATAAGATGTTGTATCACAATTCACCATTGTTTTAAAAACCGGACCGTTCATCGAACCGGAAAAGTTACCGGGTTAAGGGTCAACCGGTCCAACTGGTTGAACCGCCGGGTTGAACCGTGACGTCATAAATATATTATTTATTTATTTATTAGAATAAAAGCTATAAATGATTCAATATATAATTTTTTTTAAATGTTTGTATAATCAATTCATATATTTGAATTTATGTGCAGTCATTACAAATATTGAGACTATTTTAGTCATTTTAGCACCTTAAAAAACAAGTTTAAAAATTATTTTTTTTTTTTAAAAAAAAAAAATCGGGTTGACCGGTTGAACAGCCAGGTTGAACGGTTTATTTGAAAAACGGGTTTTTGTGGGTTGAACCAGCCGGAGAGGGGACCGGTTCCCGGTCCAACCGGTCGGTCCGGTCCGGGTTTAATAACAATGCAATTCACAAAGTCAGTGATATGGTTTGTATATACTAATCAATGAGATGAACCCTCCATTACAAATAAATTATTACATATGCTTTAAAAATGAGATAAACCCTTAATTTTTATTTTTATTTTTCATAAAAGAGATATAATTATTCTACGATACATTAGTAAGATAATAGGATGCAAATAAGTAGACTTGATCCATTAAGGTTCAGACCTTAAATTAATTTAAGACCCACTCACAATTTCCCACATAGCCAATGGTATTTTGAAAAACCGATCGTGGATTAGATGATCTTTTTATACATGTTATGTTTGTCAAAAATCACAGTGATCTAACAATCGGTTTTCAAAATACAATTCGTGAAACACTCATAGTATTAACCGTTAAATGATGTAACAATTGTTTAATAGTCTATTTTGAAAACCGACCGTTAGATCATTGTAATTTTTTGCAGAAATGACATATATACATAAGAAAATTATCTAATCAAACCATAGTTATCAGAACCGGACCGGACATCGACCCGGCCAAGGCACCGGGTGGTCGGGTCACTGGTTCAACCACCGGGTCAACGGTCGGACCGGTGATATAATTAAATAATTAAAAAATATATATATTAATGATTAAAAAAAAAACAACTTAGCTAACACATCATAAACACTTTTCTAGTCTAATACTATTCATTTTTAACTTTTAAATATGTATTTCTAACAAATGTAATATGCAAAACCGCCCCAAAACTGGGGACAAAAGCAAACAACAAAAGAACAAAGAGAAACCAAAGATAAACAACAGAACCACCCCAAAACTGGGGACAAAAGCAAGAAGTCAATAACAAAATAACCGCCCCTAAACAGGGGACAAAAACAAATAACCTAGATAATAATTAATGAAATTATAGATTCATTTCAAATTAGGTGCACAATAATCAATCAAATTATAAATATGCAGTATTTATTAAATAAGGTGAACTGATGAAGTAACATACCTTTGTAATTAGAAGAGTAGCCCTGCTTAGAACATTGAAATTTGAACTTGAGTTAAAACTTGAAAAAGTGACGCATCTCTGTGGACACCCCATTTTTACCAATTATTTCTATCATATACTTATACAAATTATCAACTCGAAGAGTGGATTATTTGGTGAGGAATTGGCCTTGTAAAGACCAAACTACCTAAATTGCCTTTTTCTGAGGAAAATGACAATTCATTATTTCATGTGTACATTTGGATTGGAATCAACCTATTTGTATTGCATTTGACTTTTGAGGTGTTTTAGAACATCCCTGTAAATTTTCATGGCGTTTTGATGAGAGCACGATAGGTAATTAGGTTTTTTGCGACTTGAAGGGCATTTTCGTCATTGTTCTCATATAATTTCAGAATGACCTCCGAATTCGAAATGGATTGTCTCATGAGGTTTATATGGATGTGGGGATTGTATTTGAAGTTTCAATTGAGCCTTTGAATGGTTGTGATAGATTCACTCAAAATCGATCCCACGGGTAAGAATGAACTGAATTAGGGTTTTGTTCAAATCGACCGTGAATTGGTCATTTTCACTAAAATAAAAGATTTTCAAAACATGTTTTCAAGTACCAATTTCATATTAAAACCATGTTTTTAGAAGTGGTTCAAGCATAATTGATCAATTTTACAAAACAAAGAAGGGTCACATGACCAATTTTGACACAACCGGATCAAAGTTAGCTTTGTTGTTATTTTATGTTGGTATGCATGTCTAGGGTTCGTTAGTTTTATTTGTGATTTTATATTAGGATGCATGCCTAGGGTTAATTAGTTTTATTATAATTTTATGTTAGTATGCATGACTAGGGTTAGTTCTATTTGTGATTTTATGTATGTCTAGGGTTATTGTTGTTTTGTTATGATTTTATGTATATATGCATGTTAGGGTTAGTTTTCTTGTTATTTTATGTGTGCATGCATGATTAGAAGTAGTTTTATCATTGTTTTATGTGAATATGCATGATTAGGGTTAGTTTTATTATGATTATATGTTTAGCGAGCATGTTAGGATATTTTCCATTATGATTTTATGTGATTAGATGTGTTTAGGATTAGTTTTGTTATTATTTTATGCTAGTAATCATGTTTAGGATGAGTTTTTCATTATTTTATGTGTAAGCATGTTTAGAATAAATGTTGATATGTTCATATTGTTATTTGAATCTCTTAATGTTTGATTGATGGTATTAATGATGATATGAATGTGTTAATATGTTATTCTTGATATGTGATGAGTGATGAGTCGTGAGTCAATTTTTTATGCTTTTTTATGATTATTTGAACACTTAATATCGATTTGATGGATTGAATATATAAATTGTGTACGAGGGAGCGTGCGAAGGTAAGATCCTCCCCTTGTGTTTAAAATAATTGTTTAAAGCATGTTTGTTGTTAGTTTTTTTATACGTTTTGCATGGTAATTTAGTAGAGCATGTTAGATTGTATGCTAGGGTGTTTATTTGTCATTTTTCATGGATTTATAGTGTTTTTTAGGCTATTTTGAACATGTATTCAAATCTGTCCATATTTGAATATATGTTTTAAAGTGGTTTAATTAACATTTTTAAGCCATATTTTTGCATGATTTTTATAGTATTTTCATAGTATATTCATGTAGAAAGCATGCTAGGCCATCTTCATCATTTTTATTCTTTGTTTTCAAGGTTTTTAGAGTGGTTTAAAGTTCATACACAAATCTGTCCGGGTTTGTTTATGTTCTTAAATCACCTCTAAAAATCATTTTTAGGCCAAATCCAACTTAGAAATATGCTTAGGTTTACATAGATTAATTAGTATGCATTTAGGAGCATTATCATGCATTGTTAGGATCAATTTCATGTATATTTGTTTGGATTTATTTAAATTACAGCATACATTGCATTAGGATTTTAGGATTCTAGATTAACTTTAGGGCTAGTTAGAGACCCTAGGTTTAGGAAGGTCACTTGACCTTCCCTAGGACTGTCCTTTGTTATAAAAGTCATACTCAAATTTGAGTATTTTAATTAATTTAAGAGTCAATCTTCGAGAGATTTCCTAAAAAGATTTTTGATGCAATGTTTATGAAATAAACATGATTTTATGAGATATTTGATTATTAAATGATTTTCAAAAAGATTTGAAATGTTTTAAAGATTTTTACTTTGGAATGAAATTCCTCTCAATATGATTTGTTTTCTTGAAATATCTTTGAAAAAAATTTTCAATTGGAATTTAATTCTAAAGATAAGAATTGTTTAGAATATTTGGATTTTAAGAAAGTCTTTTAATTTGAAATGATTTTGAATAAATGATTTTAAACAAACAAAAACTCTCGAAGTTAGAGTCTTGAATTAGGTTGAATACCTTTGATGATGTGATCGATTACAATAGGAGAGTCCTAGGGTAGTCGAACTACGTGGACTTTGATACTTGCTAGGTTATACTGGTAAGTTACGTAGGCGCTAATAGGGCTCAAGTCTGCCCTAGGATGCCCGTAGGGTATTCTAGGTTCTTAGGGTTTGTTTGTATATTTTTTAGTATTATTAATATAACTAATATCGATTATTGCATTTATATCACTATTTTTTGGTTGATTAGATTATTTAGGATTGTTTGCATTAAGGATTTAAATAGCCCAAATAAATTAGAAGTCATTTAATTAAGGCGAGGTGGGTGCCTACAAGTGAAAGCTTGGAACCTTCCCACGTCGTAACCTAGCCCCCGGATCCATCTCTGGTTTGTGGACTGTCTTTTCATTGAAAATGGAGTTTGTTTTGTTTTTATTTAAAAAATAAAATATTTTTCATGGTTTCCTTATTCCTTAAAAATAAGGTGGCGACTCCTTTGTTTTGTTCGTTTTCTAAACCCCCTAATCACATCGCCCGGTGATGATGTGGACTCATTCCCATAAAGCCCCGTCAGGTGGCTGGTCCACAATCTCCTACAAAGAAAGTAGACTTTGGTGGGATTTGTCATACTTGAATCTTAATAATCAAATTCAAAAGAATCAAAACACATTGAGAAGGTGGGTGTACCATTTACCTAATAAGTAAGAAGTTGGGAAAATTTTTAAACAAACCTCTAGTAAATCATCCCATATAAATTCAAGTCTCAATAGTCAAAAGTCTAGCCACATAAATTCATAATAAAGTCATTCAAACTTCAAAGTCTCAAACAACATAACCAAAACAAGTAAACAACACATAAACTAAACCCATGTCTCAAATAGTTTAGCACCCAATGCAAAACAACAAAAGTTTGCAAGATATAATGCAATGAGTCGATGTAAACTCTAGGAGTGCTCCACGTCCCACTGGTTGCTCATATTCCATTCACTCCAATCAGTGCAAAAGTCTGGATTTTGAACACTAGTTTCTCCACTTTGATCATTCCCAATGCCATTATCAGGAATCTCAGCTCCAACCTCATCTTCAGTATCAACATCCAACTCATCCAAGTTTAATATTTCATGATTTTCATCTAAATTACATCAAAGTTCAAACAATCCAAGTATTAGTTTATGAATTATAGATATAAAATTATACAAAATATGAAGTACTAAAAAATAAAAATGAATAAATAAGCACCATTAGGTTGGTTGCTTTGGATAGTGCATGCTCCCAACTCTTGATGAAAGCTCTCAATTTCATCAACTGTCAAGGATGGAGGCTCATCCTCTAAGATCCAACTAGAATTATCAGTAAAATCTTCAAAGTCAATGGGATCATAATTTCGACCCTTCGAGTAATTTCTGCATAACATGTGTAATTTAGTAGTTACTAATTAGAAAGGTCCAAAAGTTTGAATTGATATAAGCAAAAAATATATTAAAAAGTAGATATATTTGACAATTATAGATATGACATTATACAATTTAAAGAATTTATACCTTTGTTGTAAACGCAAGTTGTAATGGACATATACAAGGTCATTGAGCCTTTGGTGTTCCAATCTATTTCCCTTTTTAGTGTGAATGTGTTCAAAAATGCTCCAATTACGCTCACAACCCGAAGAACTACATGTTTGGCTCAAGACACGGATGGCTAATTTTTGAAGGTTTGGTGCACTACTTCCATAGCATTCCCACCATTCATCTACATGAAAAATAACATTAGTTGTTAAAAATTTTGTAAAACATATTTAACAACTAAAATTTCAAATGTTCAAAACTCTTAATTTTACCTGGAAGCATATTATTACGATCACATATAGCAGACACCCGACCAAAGTCTCCTTTAGCATTTCTAAACAACTTCATCTCCTTTGTTAAGTTGCTTCGCAAGGTGGAATTTCCATAAGCATATTTTTCAATAACATCCAAGAGCCCCGAAGTAGTTTGCCTATGCTTTGCCATTTCAGAAGTGTTGTACAGGTGGTTAGGGTTAAACCAATAACCAGCAGCATGCAAATTCTTGTGGAGCTGGTTGTCCCAACGAGTATCCAAGATTTTCAAGTATGGTTCTACCCTTTTTTTCCTCCTTTGAAATCTTCTCAACATTTCCTCTCTAGCTTTATGAATAGCCGCATACAAATGACCCATTGCAGGCCTATCATCACTATCAACAATGCGTAAAACACGCATAAGAGGTTCTGTGAGTTGGACAATAATAGCACATTCCTTCCAAAACCTTGAATCTAGCACATTGTCAACAAATTTTTTCCCTTTGCTTTCCTTAGCATAAGCTGATATCGTCCATTCCCTAGATGTCACCATAGCTCGTATTGCATCCTTTTGTGCCAAAATACTTTGCAATGCAATAAAATTTGTGGCAAATCGGTTAGGAGCAGGACGAAGTATCTCTCTTCCACCAGTGTGCTTCCTCATCAAATGCAATGCAAAGCAATGATTATATACGTATTTTGTGATCTTTGAAGCATGTAAAACTATGTCACTTACCTCATCCAACTTTCCAATATCTTGAAACATCAAATTTAAGCAATGAGCGGCACAAGGAGACCAAAACAATGTGCGAAACTCTTGCTCTAACAACCTCCCAGAAGCAACATAATTAGCTGCATTATCAGTCACAATTTGGACCACATTTTCCTTCCCAACAAAAAGCACCACCTCCCTAAACAATTTGTATAACATCTCTGCTGTCTTCGAAGCATCTGAAGCATCAACACATTTCAAAAATACTGTTCCTCTAGGACAATAAACTAAGAAATTAATGAGGGTTCTCCTCTTTTGGTCTGACCACCCATAAGCCATTATGGTACAACCTGTCTCCTTCCATGTGCAACGAAAACTCTCGACAAAATTTTTAACTTCCTCAACATTTTTTGTCAGTAGATAACTACGAAGGTCATGGAACCCAGGGCCTTTACAACCAGGACCCAATGCAGTAACAACATCAAACATGGTTTGATAATACTTGGAATTAACTGCATTAAACGGTATACAAGCATCTATCATCCACTTTGACACAATAAGATCACACCTCTCTTTGGCCTCCTTACCCTGCAATACACTCTTGATAGAAGGCTGAGCTCCAGGGGTCGTCCTTGGCATGAAATAAGATGGCATTGTTGTTTTTTCCTTGCTCCCCATATTCACTTTACTCCTCTTACTCTGAATGCCTCCAGTGCTAGAAACCCCTTTACCTTTTAAACTAGGAGGTGCCATTGAAGAGGGTGGAACTTCTCAAACGTCATCTTCACTTTGCATATACATTTGCTCTTCAAAATTCCTAAAGCCAGGACCATATGGATTTTGTTCTTGAAACAACTCCTGTGTTTTCCTTTTTTTTGCAACAAAGCCATCTAGAAGTTGTTGCATTTCAAAACGAATTTCAGCAGACACTTTCTTACATGTCTCTGCTTCACCTTTTTTCCCTGCCAAATGTTGTTTAAATCGATTGATACCGCCACCTTTAAAAACTTTTCGACAATATAGACATGTTATTGTTTTCCCTCTCCCAGAATCAGAACTCTCCATCATACAATGCCCCCATGCTGGATCAGTTTTTCCTCTTGAACTTCGGGTTGGTGATGAACCCTGTGTACTTGGTGTATTGGTGCTTGGTGTTGATGGTGAACAAGAAGAAGACATTGAAGGAAGGTAATCAAATCACAACTGGATATTTGGATCTGAAAAACACCCAGTTCATCAGTTTAACTACACAACACATGCATCAACACCCAATGTGTTTTTCCAAGTGAAAAACACTGAAATGTGTTTTCATCTACACAACATAACTTTTTTGAACATATCAACACCCAATGTCATCACATTACAAGAAATTTTTAAGTGGACAACCCTCTTATAAAAATTCATCTATTTAATTTATTAAAGTACCCAAACATTAATTGGTTTTACTAGAAACCATTTCCTTTTCTTTTATTATCATGTATGCCCTCTTTTTAAAAACTTGTATTACTTATAAACAAATTTTATGTGCATGTGTATGAGTATATATAGTTATATACTCTTAATAATTTTATTCAAACACTACTCATATGTCAAGAATACAAGGTAAATTTTCCAACAAACATATGGACAAAAGTACAAAACAATTGAACTCAGTAAACAAAAGCAGGTCTTACTATTATTGATTTATTTCATGATATGAATTATGAAGTGGATCCACATTAAGTAAATTTGACATGTCTATCATCCATCAAAAATACATTTAATTTTAAGTCATTGAAAAAAATTAAAATAATTTTATGTCATTGAATCAGAGGGGGTAAAAAAACTAAACAATATATTTGATGGGCCAAACACATGTTTCAACATGAACCAGGATATGAGATTCAAGGCCTTTGAGAAGCTATCACAGGACAGCCAAACACATGTTTCAACATTCTCTCAAGACAGTCAAGTGCAGAAGAGCATGTCAATGGATGGGCCATGGATCGATTCCTCAGTTTCTATCCAAACTTCCAAAGTAAAGATGAGGCACAAGAGCATGCTTCATCAAGCAAGCTTCTTTAAGATATTTAATACGTAAATATATACGAATTGTTGAAAATATGAAGAATTGGAACAACACTTTGAAAATTTTTGCCTATTTGAATTTGTTCAGATTCTTTTGTAAAGAAACTACACCACAAAATCTACACTGAAAGGTTAAAAAATTAGTAAGACGAAACCATCTTTAGAATTACTTTTATTTGAACATGTTCAGATTGTTGTGTAAATGACTAAATGGTGTCAACTTGAATACCATATTGCAGTATATTCACCCAGATTTAGTGGCACTGATGGCATTTGACTCATAGATGATGAGATGATCTAGTGACTTTGTTAAACTGACTAACTGAGGCAGCAATGGACTGGATTTAAGACCTAGCTAGACCCGGGTCTTAAATCAATATATTTGATTCCATTGCAAATTATCATGCACTGTCCTATACTATATCATATTCAAAGTTTCATTACAATTGAAATTTGAAAAGGCTAGAGACTTGCTAGTTGCTACAATCAGTGAATCAGGGAGAAGCCAAATAAAAACTGAAATCGACTAGAACTTTAAAGTTTAAAATTTTAAATCCCTTACCTGGTTAGTGCTGACTGCTGAGTGCTGGCTGCTTCAATGGAGAAGGCCGAAGGGTTCTAACTTCTAAGCTGCGTGTCTGCGTGAAAGCCGTGAATGGAGGCACCGAGGTAGGGAGCTGCGTAAGGTCCGGTGAGGACTGAGGTCCGGTGAAGAAAGCCGTGAATGGAGGCAGGGAGCTGCGTGAGGTCCGGTCAGTCCGGTGAAGAAAGCCATGAATGGAGGGTCAGATACTCGGAGCTGCGTGAGGTCCGGTGAGGACTGAGGTCCGGTGAAGTCGTGAAGAAACTCAAGAAAGTCGTGAATGGAGGCAAGCCGGCAAGGAGATGAGGTGAGGACTGACCGGACCTCAGTCCGGTGACTCTGGTGACTCGGTGAGGAAGAGGGTTGAGGTCTGATCACTGATGAAGTGAGGAATAGAGGAAGAAATGGGGGAAATCGAAAGGGGCTAGGGTTTATTTCACATTTTTGATCCATTTGTGGTAAATGACAATAATAGCCTTGAAATTAAAACTGAATTTGTTTTACAAAACTGGGCATTTGGTCATTTTGCATATTTTTTAAAAACCGTCCGGTTCCTTAAAAACCGCCCGGGTCGTCCGGTTCAATAAAAACCGCCCAGTTCGACTGGTTTTTCATGGTTTTTTTACATAAGTGGTCCAATTAAAGACCCAGACCGGTTATGTGACCAGTTCACCGGTTCACCGGTCCGACCGGCCGGGCCGGTCCGGTTATGATAACTATGAATCAAACTGTCGGTTTTTCAAAATATATATTCCAATGAAAAGTGAACGTTAAATTATATTTAAGATTCAGACCTTAATGGATCATTTCTCCGCAGATAAGTGTAGCTGCGTGGCTTCGAACCTAAATATCATCCAAATTTCTATACGACACTTGGCTCTACTTAATGGATTAAAAAAGAAAAAAATGAAAATGGAAATTGTTAGCCTTATGGCTTCCACCCTTGTTGGTTGATTTTGATGATAACAATTATTCTATTGTAATTCTATTTGATTTGCATATTGTGTAAATTTGCAAGCATGAATTGTGGTAAAATTCATTATGATGTTTGTATCTTTGTATCATGGATTTGTTATGGATTTGTTTTACCTAAAATATGCATATACTTCTTTAGTAATGTTTTGCATATATGCATATTGTTAGGGGGAGACACAAATCATTGATTGATTTATTTGTTTCATTGATTGATTCATTTGTTCTATATGCAAATTGTGCTCAATGTTTGATGATAACAAACATTGTTCTATGTATATTCAATTATGCATATGAATGCTTTGTTATCCACTCTTGTTAATTGCTAAACTTTATAGAGTGTTTATTTGACTAACCTTGTTGGTTAATTGACATTATCCTATAGTTCTTATATATCCATTATAGTATATATATTTATGCTCATAAGAACATGATTCAAGTTGTCAAATTGAAGAAGGCTCATCCATCATTAAAGATAAGCTCAAGTGAACTTGTTGAACATTCATCTTTGAGCATGGAGCAAAAAGTTACAACATTATTGAAGCCAAAGATGAAGCCTAACACAAGCCAAGCACAAGTGTTGAAGATCCTTTATGAAGATCTTTCTTTTATTTTTGTGTGAGTTGTTTAGGATTTATTATGTAAATCTCTATTTAGGATGAACTACATTGGCGCAATTGACTATGACTTAAAGACCATAGGTTTTAACTTTGGAAAATCACATTTTGGTCAAAAGTTAATTCAAACTTATAATGGGCTATTTGGATTCAAAGACAAAATGTTTTACACTTATTGTTTTGGCATACTTATCTTTGAAAAACATTTTGAACTTAGCCAAAAATGTATTTGAACTTTTTGTTAACTAGTTTACATGTTGGAAGTTGATTTGAACTTAAGAAAACTAAAAAATTAGCTTACAACATTTCTAGTCGACTAAACTAGTTATTGTAGTAGACTAAGAATGATGTCAGTAGCTGGGTTTTGAGAAATCTTGTTCTAGTTGACTAACCCCTTGTTCCAGTCGACTAATCGAAAGCAGTAGCTTTGAATTGAGATGCAATTCTTCTAGTCGACTAAACCTAATTGCCTAGTCGACTAATCAATTCCGGAAAGCTTTTATCAAGTATTTTAAATGGCCTAGTCGACTAACCCTTTAGTCATAGTTGACTAACCGTACCCAGATTTCAAATTGCAAAGCTTTCTGCTATAGTAGTCGATTAACCCCTTTTGTCTAGTCGACTAATACTTGTCTGCAGTTCATAACGGCTAGTTTTTAACGAATCCAAACGGTTCTATTTTGTGTCTAAATAGCTATATTCTTTTATAGGCCTATTTATACTCATTTTATGAGTCTTGAATCAACTACTGATCACACACAAATTTATACCAATCTAGTATTCATCTTTATTGTGTAATTTAGTCAAGATTCATCATCCTCTCTGATTCTACCGCTACCCCATGTTTACTTCGGAATAGAATGAATATAAGAACAGGAATAGGAATGAAATTTAAAAATATATTCTAGTGGTTGGGTACATCAGTTTAAGTGGTGGAATGGAATATCCGAATATATATATATATATTCTAGTGAGTATATGCGCACTATAAGCTAAAGTGAGCAAATTACACAAATCCTTGGATTGGAATCTTGAGATGAATCTTCCATTAAGTGAATGGAAATCCTAGGATTTGTGTTACTTGCTGATTTTAGTTAAAGTGCGCATAAGCTCACTAGATCACTTATATATATATATATATATATATATATAACCAAATTGACACCAATGTAATTCATTACTAAAAATCAACAGGGAAGAAATTGAGGTTATATTTGTAAATTACCAAAAGTGGATTCCATTAAAATGTTGTAATCTGAAATCAAGGCCATCCTGCTAGTTTTAGTGGTTTAGGATCTTGTAGTAGATCGTATATACTTGTATATATCAGTATTTGTCGGATCCCGCTTTCAGCTACGCTTCTGTATAGCGCGTGCTCACACGCTCTACGTCGAATCGACAATAACTTTATGCGTCTATAAGTATGTTCTAGAAAGAGCGCGTGGATCCACCATTTCCTGAAAGCTAAAATAGAGTGGGTTTTGTCCTGTTTGTATGGCGACGTGGTTGGCCTCTCGCGTCAGTCCAAAAAACACTCGCGGTCTTCCCGCGTGGACCCCAGCTTGGCAGTTTTGCCGACGTGGCCCACACATTTTGCCTTTGGTCAGTTCCTCGTCACTTATCACTTCACGCATGCAATCATGATTTACTTGAATGAATTTCAATGGACCATTATTATTTGGTTGAAAAATTAGGTGATGATGTCATCAACAAATAACATGTTTTTTTTTTTTTTATATAAAATAAAAAATTAAAAAAAAAATATTTTGTTTATTCTTTTATCCAGAGTTCACATGTTTTATGGATTTTTATGATTTTTAACTACAAATTTGAGAAGATGCCTCCCACCTTTAGTGGTAATAATTTTTTTTTTTTTTTTTATATTGAATTGAATTTGAATTTTGAATCCCTATAAATGTATCTAATTTCATCTTACAAACTATTAATTATAAAATAATTATATGTTTTATTTTTTGTTTACGTCTTTCTAGAATAATTTTATCTAAAATCATTTTTGAAATTCAAAATTTCACTTAATCTAAAGAGTTTGTGGCAATTACTTCTAGACGACTGGAGGAATATAGGATGATTATCCAAAGTTACGTTTCCAAATTTTTGCCACAGTTTGTATGAAAATTTTGATGACAGGAGTTTATTTGAACATTAATTACTGTAAGTGTGTGTGTAGTCCCATTCCTGTGAAGACTTCCTTATATGAGGACCTATCCTTTTCGTCAATGTAAGATGGATATTTTGAAAAACTGACCGTTGGATTTAATACTTATCCTATGTATGAAAGGCATGCCAAAAATTACAGCGATTGGATCACTGGTTTCTTAAATACAGATTGTGAAAAATTAAATACCTATATAATGCTTAACAGTCTGTATTTAAGAAACAAGTGGCTCGATCACTGTAATTTTTGGCATGTTTGTCATACATAGCAAGAATATTAAATCCAACGGTCAGTTTTTCAAAATATTCATTTTACATTAACCAAAAAACCAAGTCTTCATATAAGGAAATTCTCACACGAAAATGACTCTATATATATATACATATATATATATATATATATATATATATAGAGAGAGAGAGAGAGAGAGAGAGATGATCTTGTACTATGCATATGTATTTCAGTGTAAACTTCATTTCCATAATTGATTGAAACATCAGTAATATTGAGATAAAATGTCCTTTATATAATCATGTATATAAACAAAAAGACCCTAACACCTTAAAAGATTAAAATGTTTTGACATTTCAAGATAACCCAAGTAGTGATCGACAACATGATTCCAAAAGCATACTTTGCAAGTTGCAGTGGATGATTTTGATGTTTGGTTAGAGGATCCACCAGAGGGAATCACCTTCTTGATGTATTCGGATTTTATTTTTTTAATTTTTGAAATAAAATTTTTGAAATAAAATTTCAAAAAAACGAAAAACAAGAAAAACAAGGTGACTCAAAATTCTCAATATCCGTAGAGTCATATGTATTCTCATTAGCGCCCAATCAATTAAGGTACCAAAATGACTAAATTATAGA
>JAESVK010000927.1:1898973-1911264 GCA_017140935.1 Hamamelis virginiana
ATGTATGTCATGTCTGCCAAAAATCACAGTGATCCAACGGTTGGTTTCTGAGAAAACTGACTGCTAAAAAACTATGACTTTTTTGTTCTTTAAAATGCTATCATTTTTTAGCAGTCAGTTTTCTAAGAAACCAACCGTTGGGATCACTGTGATTTTTGGCAGACATGACATACATTATAGGGGTATCTAATCCAACGGTCAATTTTTAAAAATATTCATAACAGGTGGCTATAGAGGAGGGCACCTGATGCAAGATGCATCAGGTGCACCTGATATTAGCAAGTCTGTATATATATATATATATATATTGCTTGAATGTAAATTTAGGTGAAGTTGTCAATTAGAGAACTAAATCAAACTAGCTCGACTTCGGTTCAATTCAATACGACTCTAAAGATAACCAAGTTCAGTTTTTATTCAAATTTAGCATAATCAATTTGGGTAAGTTTGATTTCAAATTTATTCAAAACTAAATCAAATCAAATCCAACTTAAGGTTAAAAAAAATGATAATTAAGTTAATGATCCATGTGCCATTTCCTTTGTCGTTAAGGAAAGAAAGCCTGTTACTTTAGGAATTAGTTTTGGTGGGGCCACGAGCCATATCCTAAAGATGGACGACAAAGGGGTGCCTCTTACTTTGGGAATAGGTTTTGGTAGGTTTCATATGTATCGAAAGGGAAATGATCAACTCAGGAAATGTTGATTTTGCTTAAATCAGCAAATAATCAAATGACTATTAAATCTTGATCATTTGAGTAATAATCTAGACTATTTAAGTGATCTATCATTAAGTATTTGCTAATTTTAGTTAAGTGAGCAAATAATGACTAGATCATAACTCTGTATCATAAATTATTCGGTGAATACACACACACACACACACGAGAACTTCCTCATGTGAAGACTTGATTTTTTAGTCAATGTAAAAAAGAAATGTTGGAAAATCGATCGTTGGATTAAATATTCTTTCAATGTATGTCATACATGTCAAAAAACACAGTGATTTAACAGTCTGTTTCTAAAATGTAGATCATGAAAAACTGTTACTGTTAGATACTGTAATAATTTTTCACAGCCTGTATTTTAGAAAGCGACTGTGAGATGGGTGTAACGTTTGGTATGCATGTCATACATAAGGAAGAATATTTAATCCAACAGTCGGTTTTTCAAAATATCCATCCTATATTAACTAAAGAGCTAAGTCCAAGAACGTACTCATAAGAAAAGGACTCTGTATTTTATATGCATATGATTTGATCGAATGGCTGAAACTAATTAGTGTAAATGGGCCGCCATGAACTTCCCAGTGCTCTTAATGTACACAAGGGAAATGTAACTGACACAAAAAAAATAAATAAATAAAAATAAAAATAAAAATTTAGCTTCATCTTAGCCGTTGGATTCTGGTCCAGTGTGGTCCGCCAAAACATATTGTGCATAGCAGTTAGCACCACCTATCATTGTTGTAGGATAAGTACTGGCTCCACGCACACTATGGCGCTTGATAAACACACCCCAATTACACTTCATCAAACGAAAGCAACACATTCGCGCCCCTCCATAACCAGACGCGCGTGGTTCTGGTATTTCCGTTGTTGTGTCACCACCCATTACCACCTCTGGTTTTTGCCTTCTTTTTTTTTTTTCCCCTTTTCTTCTGCTGTTATGTAATTTAATGCAATTTTGATTCACATTATTTCTCAAAGCTAACGTTGTCATGATGATCGACTTTACAAAAGGCCCTGCTTTATTCCTTCATATAAGTATATATATATTTATACACATATGCAAGGTTCTTATGTAGCTCTGGGTGTGATTCAGATGTATATATTTATAAAGTTTGCTGTTCCAAACATGTGCGTTGCATGCCTCTTTAACCTCTAGTACTTGTTCCTTTCTTCTTCCTCTTCCCTTCTCCATTATAAACAGCAGCTAAAAATTCGGATTTCTTATATATATATATATATATAGAGAGAGAGAGAGAGAGAGAGAGGGGAGGGAGCGAGGAAGAGAGAACAATTTACAGGGTGTTTTGATTCTTGATAATCCTATGGTTCTGTAGAAACTGCTCCTCTGAATTTTATGGGTTCTTCTGTGTTAGATGATGGACAGCAAAAGGAGCCATTTTCTTCAATCCCAGGTAAATAATTATATAAATATATAAATACATATATTTGTCTTTTTCCAAATCTTAATTCAATCTTCTTAACTGTAATTCATTGAAAAAAAGAGAACCCAGCAGCCCATTTTTTGTTGTTATTGTTTGTGGGATAGGTTGTATGGTTTCGATTGAGAATTATATGCAGTTAATGGGAAATACTATTTGGGTGTGTGACAAAGATTAAAATCCAGATTATTTTATGAACAGGGCATTGATGTGGGATGCAGGGGATGTCAGAACCAGACATGGGAGATAGGAATCAAACTCCAAGCTTTCGTACTCGTGGAATTATGGGTTCTTTTGAATTTTGTACTTTTTGGGTTGTTGTAATTATATAATGATCTACACAAAAATGCAATAGTTGATCTGGGTTTTCCTAGAGAAGAGAAGAGGAAAAAAAAAATATACGATTTGTGGGAATTTTAGCTGTTGAATTCAATGGAGGCACCAGCAGCTGCTGTGGCTGTGCAGCCAAGCGTGCCACGAAAAAAGATGACAAAACAGTTAACGGGGAAGCGAGATGATACTCCATTGCATTCTGCGGCCAGAGCTGGAAATATTGGTGTTGTGATGGAAATCCTTTGTGGTGCTGAAGATGATGCAAAGTTGAAGGAATTGTTGGCGAAGGAAAATCAATCGGGCGAAACAGCCCTTTATGTTGCTGCAGAATATGGTTATGTTGATGTTGTTAGGGAAATGATTAAGTACCATGATCTTGCTGCTGCTGGCATCAAAGCAAGAAATGGGTTCGATGCCTTTCACATTGCTGCTAAACAAGGGGATTTGGGTACGTCTAGATTGCACAACTCTCTCTCTCTCTTTCTCTCTGTGTGTGTGTGTGTTGTGTGTGTGTGTGCGCGCGCGCGTGATGAAGGGGCATGAATTGTTTGGTGTTTGGTCTTGTTGCAGAGATATTGAAAGTCCTCATGGAGGCACTTCCGGAGCTTTCTATGACTGTCGATTTATCAAATACCACGGCTTTGCACACAGCTGCAATGAAAGGTCATATTGAGGTAGTAAATTTTCTCATGGAGTCAGGAAGTAGCCTGGCTGTCATAGCTAGAAGTAATGGGAAAACGGCCTTACATTCTGCGGCAAGAAATGGGCATTTAGAGGTTGTGAAAGCCCTTTTGGAGAAGGAACCTGGGATTGCAACACGTACGGATAAGAAGGGGCAGACCGCCCTTCACATGGCGGTGAAGGGACAGAATCTTGAGGTGGTGGAGGAGTTGATTAAGGGGGATCCTTCATCTGTAAACATGGTTGATACTAAAGGCAACACATCATTGCATATAGCAAGCAGGAAGGGCAGGGCTCAGGTAAAGTAGTCCTTCATTTATCTTCTTATAATTCTGCACTGATAACAACTTTTATGCTTATTTTGTGGATGGTTCATTGAGAACTTATTTTCTGTTGACTGAGTTCAAGGCATCATAGCATTTTATACTTTCAATTTCATGATTTCAATCAAATTACTATGTTCATCTCATATAATTGCCTTGGCTAAACACAAATGACCCATTGTAGTTTACTCGGTATTGCATATAATTTTGTGAACAAATCCATCTACATGAATGGGGCAGTTCAAGAGAATGGAAACCATCATTACAAATGAGGCATTTCCTGAATTTCTAGAAATTGATTTTATAACACTAATTATGGTGATAATTCCTACTTTTTTGAATGGTTTCCATTTATGGTAATGAATTTGTGCCTTCAGTGCCATTTCAATTACACTGAATCCATTCAAACAAGTAAACGGGCCATTGGGCAATTTGTTAAATGTTGTCACTCATGAGAAAGTCCATTCTGGAGCATGTCTGGGATCTGTTTCTCTGTTTGATTTGTTGTAGTAGTACTTGCATGCTATATAATGATTGATTTTTCAAAAAAAAAAAAAAAAAAAAAAACAGCCTCCTAATCTTAAAAGGAATACAAAGACACGAATCCTCTTTCTTTCATTTTGTAAGAATATAGGGTTTGATATAAAAAAAAAAAAATCTTCTGGTGCCAATTAAGGTGGATAATTTGAGATGTCTACAACATGATCGATAGTAGGCTTCCAAAGATCCATTTTCTGGGTTTCATTCTTCCTAATTCCAAGAAGAGCAGTACATGGAACTCAGAATACTTGTTGGATAACAATCTATTTTACTACTTGTAAGTCGAAAGCCTAGAACATAGAACACCCAGTGGTTCTGTCACTACATCGCTTGAGATATTTAGGCTAATGTAATTCCCTCTTAATCGTGGCCAAGTATTATTCATAGAAAGCTGCAGAAAAAAATTTTCATACCCCACTCCTTGACAAAGTTAGATTGAGGAAGTAGCTGAGGTGAAACTTGATCTCTTTGTGCAGATAGTTAGGAAGCTACTGAGCCACAATGAAACCGACACAAAAGTTGTTAACAGGTCTGGAGAAACTGCCCTTGACACTGCTGAGAAAACTGGGAACCCTGATGTTGCTATCATTCTGCGGGAGCATGGGGTTCAGAGTGCCAATGCCATAAAGCCACATGCAACAAGCACAGCTCGTGAATTGAAGCAAACTGTAAGTGACATAAAGCATGAAGTTCACTACCAGCTAGAACACACCCGCCAAACCAGAAGACGTGTACAAGGCATTGCCAAACGCCTCAACAAAATGCACACAGAAGGTCTAAACAATGCAATCAACTCCACTACTGTTGTTGCTGTCCTCATTGCCACCGTTGCCTTTGCAGCCATTTTCACTGTCCCAGGCCAATATGTTGATGACCCAAAAGACATTCCTCCTGGGCTCTCCCTTGGGGAAGCAAACATCGCTCCAAAAGCCCCATTTCTGATTTTCTTCGTCTTTGATTCTATTGCTCTCTTCATTTCTCTGGCTGTTGTGGTAGTGCAAACATCGGTTGTAGTTATAGAGAGCAAGGCAAAGAAGCAGATGATGGCAATTATTAACAAGTTAATGTGGTTGGCTTGTGTTCTTATTTCTGTGGCATTCTTGGCACTGTCATTTGTGGTGGTGGGTAAGAATGAGAAGTGGCTGGCAATTGGAGTGACAATTATAGGAACAACAATAATGGCTACAACTTTGGGTACAATGTGTTATTGGGTAATTATGCATCGGATTGAAGCATCGAATTTGAGGAACATTCGAAGGTCGTCGAATAGCAGGTCGAGGTCCATGTCGATGTCAGTAATGTCAGATTCGGAGATTCTAAACAACGAGTATAAGACAATGTACGCAATTTGAAAACTTCCTACGCCATATCTTTTTTTTCCGCATTTGGCGTACCACATCTTTTCACTTCTATAAATTAAACTTTCCTAATGTATATTTCTCAAGAGAGTTGATGTAGTTTCTTTCTCTTACAAAGATTTTGGTTACCATTATATCTAATGTGTTTTGAGTTCATGACATAGTCGAGGGATTTCTGCAGAATCTAGACTTTTGAGCACTTGAAGTCTTGAACCTTTTAGGATGAACAATTAATTAACTGGCAAGCAGAGCATTGGTCCTCAACAAGCAATCACCCACCACCTATGGTTTTGGACTTTTGGATGAGCACTTAACTGGCAAGCAGAGCAATGGTCCCCAACAATTAAAGTCACACCCAACGGAGAGAAGATGTGACCTCCCTAAAAAATTTGGAACCTTCTGCCTCTTTAAGAGTAGGGGCAGCCTGGCCCAGAGTAACCAATTCCCACGCCTATTTGGAACATATCAAGACACTAAAGGGGCGGCAGCACACGCTATGCACTTGCAGCACCGTCCCCTTCACAGTGGCCACTAACAATAAGTTATCACTAGGCCAACACAACGTGCAACATGTTACACACTTGTGGTGCCGTCCCCTTCACAGTGGCCACTAACAATAAGTACATCACTAGGCCAACACAATGTGCTAAGTTTGCTTGCATCTTTTCCTTAATTTCCTGCAAGCAAGATCACAAGATTGTTAGCATCAAGAAGACGATGTAGGGATTGGACCCACCTACGCTGTGAAAGCACATACTCAAAATACACACATGCAATAGAAATGAATAAAGGGTTTATGTGGTTCGACTCAAAATGCTTATGTCCACGAGAATAATCATGCTTTCCTTTTTACTATGAGAAAAATGAGGAGAAATGAAGAATAGTACAGGAGATTCCCACTCAAGTTTATATCCAAAACCCAAGCCCTTGAACCCTTGTACACCCCACACAACTCACCCTCTCAAAATCCTAAAGGAAGAACCTACAAAGAAGATGAAGACCTCTCAGCTGGTCTCACACTTTCTTTTATCACCCATTGACCAATATATACCCTAACCATAAACACCCCCTCCACCTGTGTGGGAAGATTTTTCATGGGTACACCCCTCATCAAGGTGCCTTGCACGCGTGCACAATTGAAGAGATTCCACTAACCAAATCCAAAGCAAAAGAGACTCGCTTCTTTCCACATGCTCGCACCTTCGCTTCATCAATATTTTCAGTCTCTTTTTGTTTACCGATATGCTTCACTTGTATATTTCTCAATTCTATACTACTTTTCTTGTGTTTTACAGAAGTTTCACAAGTCACAACACCTACTACAAGCTTGTATAGATCAACAAGACAACAACCATCCGCCCTTACAGCGTTGCCTTTTCTCCTTTAAAAACTTCAAGAGCTCCTCCTGCGGATGAGAACCTGCAACTAATTGAATCCAATAACCCAGAGAATTTAAATTCTTTTTTAAACCTAGCACATGTTGAACACCTGTCAAAATCAAAATATTTCTATAAAGCATATGAAATCGCGTTCTTCCCATGCCAACAACATCATTCATTTATTATAGTCATTCTAATGGTACCCCTATCGCATGCCTGATATGTCGTAAAATGTTCTTTGGAAGCACACAATATGTAAGACGAATATCCGAAGTCTAACACACAATCTAATTTCCCTCAATCTGAAAAAAACCATGCATACATCCTCTTCGTTTGAATCCAACATAACTATTGAATCAGATGATTTTTCTTTAGCCTGATCAGCCTTTAACTTTGGACAATCTTTAATCCGATGGCCCTTCTTATCACAATAGTAACAGAATATTCCTTATTCTATTAATGAAAGCTTGTCCAAAGTTAATATGTTACTCTGTAGGGCAGCTTAATTGTTATAATAATATTATATTTCATTAATATGTTACTCTATAGGGCAGATTAATTATTCTGTTATATTATTATAATTGATTATTCCTTATGGTTGTTCCTTTTATGTTTTTAACATAATACTGTAAATCCAGTTCCTCTAAGAGTGGATATGATTTTTTTAATCATAATTTGGGAAATGCAGCAGTTGATGCTGGGTTTAAGGGTAAAAGTTGCTAGATTTTGTGATTTTTATAAATTTTTCAACAATTTGGGTCTGCTTTATAAATTTATTTGATGATCATGTTGATTATGGTGAATTTCCTTGGTCATGACAAACAAAAGGAAAATTATAGTATTATTATACTTTGCGATAAAATTTGAAGCTCATGTTAGTCTTATGGTTACAATCCATGGTCCAAATGAATTAGTTTTGATGATCACAAACTCTAACTCATTATTGTACTAACCAAGCTACCCTATGTGCATTTGAAAGAAAGCTAGAAATTCAAAGAAAATGTTCCTCACAATCTTAGCAAGGACAACTCCAAGGCATAACAAGCATGGTAAACTACAGTCTTTCAGTCTCTTAATCATTTGTATCGTGCTTATCTTATATAAGGGGAGTGGAGTAACTAGGACTATTGTACAAAATCTCCTAGTGTGTTCTAGTGAGGCTCATTGACCTAGAATTGGACTATAAGATCTTTTAAGATTATTTTCACACCTTCATTAGTCCATTAAGCCTAACTAAACTTACCTAAATGGACCTAGTTATAGCTACCTTTGTGACCATGCATGTTGATCAAGTTTTGATTATAACAAACTATCAGTCAAGTTTACTAATGAGTTTGCTTAAGTGGTGCACGTCAAAATAATCAAGCAAGGCAAAATCAAATCCAAGCATCCAAGGCAAGTCCAAGCACTCTAAAGCTTAAAGAAAATGGTACTCCAAGTGGAAGGAAATGGAATCAAACTTGACAAAGCTTCATATGCCTATAGTTCACTCTTCATGGCTTCATTGTATCTTTTATTTAATTTATTATGAGTGACCTAGGTCCAAAATTGTAAAGCATGCGAGGTTATGACTATCAAGGCTAATTAAACCTTAGATTGACTTTAGGACCTACCCTTGACCATATCATGGCCTTAGTAAAACACTTTGAATAATGTAAAATTAAATTTAAAGGTCCTTAGGTTCCAAAAATGTATGGACAAGCCTTTCTGCAGTTTTAACTAGGGGTGTTCAAAAACTTGTCCAATCCATTCGATCTGCATCGACCCAACCCCCAACCCACGGTTATAATGGTTTGGTAGGTTGGGTGGATTTCATGGGATTTCTAATGGTTCGGTTGATAGGTGGAGAGTCTTAAAACCGCCAAACCCGACCCAACCCACCACTTATTATAAATAATAAATTTATATTAAAAAATTACCTAGAGTAGACAAAGTATAAAAAAAGAAAAAAACCTATATTGTGATATAATTTGAAATGCACTTATTTTGTTGGATGTCAACTGAAAATTTTCAATCAATAGAATTATAATGAAAATACTATTTCACATGACTCTCTATATATATCAGTTTTGAATGTGAGATCATATTGTAGACATCCATTTTTGACCATGAGCTAGTATGGTCATGAATGGTTGCCTGTGTTTAGAGATGAAATAGGGTGTCAAAACCCTAAGTTGACAGTTTTACCCTTATGAGTAGCTAGATAGAGGTCATTATCGTATGTAGGTTTTTAGGTCAGATTGAGTCGGTTCTTCTTGCATTTAGTTTTTAGAGAGTCTAGGAACATCCCTGTTAAATTTCATGGCATTCTAAGCAAAGCTTGATAGAAAATAAGGCCTTTTGTGACTTGAAGGGCAGTACTGCCATTTTGATCGCAAAAGCTCTGAATGACTGTCTGTCTTGTCTCGAATGGCCTCGAAGCTTTAGCATGGATATTTAGGGTGTGTTTAGTAGCTAAGTTGATCAATGGTAAGCCTATTAAGCCTCCTAGTTCATGATTGTCTCTTAAGGCTCAAAAGACCCTATCAAGTTCAAATTAGGGTTTCGGTCGGGAACGACCTGGATTCGATCTTTTTATCAAACCAAAGCCTTCAAAGGCTTCAAAACACTTTCTTAAAATGTTTCAAAACTTGTTTCGAGAAGAAGAAATGATTTCGAGAGCGATTGGTTGGCAGATTTCAAAACCCTAATTTGGGCCCGGCAGGCCCTAAACAGCTAATCGGACGACTTTTCCCTAAAAATTTGACCTCGGTCAATGCATTTTCACTCCAAATACTTCTTAAAACATGGAGAATTGAATCACGATCGTTTCGGCGCTTGAAACTTCGAATTTGGACTTAAAACGGGCCCGAAAAGCCAAATTTTGCTTATTTTCAGTGTTTTTTCTCAGTCAGGACTCTTGTAGTACTTGGACTCTTCTAGTACTTGCCATGTGTCCAATTCAGCCTTGGGGACTTTGGGATGGACTCTAACAACTTGGAAGGCTGGTTTAGAGCCCTTGGATCATTCCTAAGTGATTCAAACTCAACTATTGATCAATTTCAGGCTTCCTTATAAATAGAGAGCCCTGAAATCAGTTTTAACACACACAATTAATTGGCTTTAGAGAGCTAGCTTGGAGAGTAGAGGCTTGAGCATTGCACAAGCTTCCCCCATAGCACTCTTAGCTATATTTTTGAAGTCCTTGAAGTCCTTGGAGCTTGGAGAAGGTCTAAGAGCAAGGGAGAAGAAGCTAGGAGCAAGGGAGAAGAAAGTAAAGGTTAGTAATCATTGTGTTTATTTAAGTTTGCATTTCTTCTTCTTCTTCTTCTTCTTCTTCTTCTCTTCTTCTTTATTGTTCATGTTAGGATTAGGTGTTTAGGATTAAGTGTTCATATTAGGGATGAATTTATTATTCCTTTAGTGTGCATGATAGGGATTAATTTATTATTCCTTTAGTATGCATGATAGGGATTAATTCATTATTTCTTTAGTATGCATGATAGGAATTATGATATTAGTATGATTTTCTTTTTATAGGAATGCATGTTAGGATAATTTATATGAGTTAAGTGTTGAATCATATGCTATGTTCTTAGGGTATATTTGCATTATTCATACTTGATTCTTTTTTTAGTCTCTTTTATTGTTATTACTTGGAGTGTGCTTAAAATACAAATTGTGTTCGAGGGAGCATGCAAAGGTAAGATTCTACCCTTATACTTATTATATAAAGTATTGTTTTTGAGCATATTGCATGGGATAATTAGGACATCATATTAGTATGCATTGTAGGTCATTTACACATCTTTTTCTTTATTTTTTCTTGGGTTTTAATTCATTTTAGAATCACTTTCAAATCTGTCCAAGGTCTAAAAGTGACTTTAAGATGGATTAAAACTCATTTTTTAGGTCCAAATTAACATAGAAACATGCCTAGGTTCACATAGACAACTTAGATTGCATTTAGGACACTTTTCATGCATTGTTTGCATTCTTTATTGCATTTTTTATGCATTTTCCAGAAATTCCAGCATGCATTATTTAGTGTTTTAGGTACTTAGATTAACTTAGGACTAGCTAGGAACCCTAGGATTAGGGAGGTTACTTGACCTCGCTTAGGACTGTCCTTTGTTGTAAGAATTAGGATAGCAATTGAATTCTACCTAATTTAGGAGTCTACTTCGAGAACAACTCTAAAAGTAAGTGATTTTGAAAGTGTTTAAAATGGAATGAAATTCCATCTTTTATGCAAAGAAAAGTGTTTCGATCAAACCCAAACTCTCGAAGCTAGAGTCCTAGATAAGATAGAATCCTTTTAGCTATATAGTTCATTACAATAGGAGAGTCCTAGGTAATCGAACTACGTGGACTTTGATCTTTATCAAGAAATTGGTAAGGTACGTAGGCAGTCAATAGGGCGACGCAAGTCCAATCTTAGGTTGACTCTTGTCTCCTAAGATCCTTAGGATTGTGTATACTTTTGTACTATATATTATTATTGTTATATATTATTATTCATATTTTGTGGTTGATTAGATAAATAGCATTGTTTTGATAAGATTTTGATAAAGCCCAAACTTAATTAGGAGACCTTTAATTAGGGCGAGGTGGGTGCCTACAAGGAGTTCCTTGGAATCTTCCCACTTCGTAACCTAGCCCCCGAATCCAACTTTGATTCAAAGACCGTGCTGTTAGCCTTATGGCTTCCACCCATATTTGTTAAATGATTTTGATGATAACAAACATTGTGTTATATTTATTCAATTGTGCATATGAATACATTGTTGTATTGCACATGATAATATTGTTGTATTACATATGAATATATTGATATATTGCATATGAATATTTTGATGTTCATTCGTGTTTAATGCCAAACCTTTTTTAATGAATGTTTATTGTTTGACAATGTCATATTAGTTACTTGATTAACATTATCATACTTATTTAATGTTTGTTTGGCTAACCTTATTGATTGATTGACATTATCCTATAGTTCTTGTATATCAATTTTAGTATATATTTATTAAGAACAGGATTTGGAGTGTCATTGAAAGAGGCTCAAGCCATCATGAAGCTCATGCACTACAATGAACCTTATGTGGATTTGAATATGTTGCATATTCACTTAAAGACTTTGAAGAGCTATTGCATTGATGCAATCCTATCATGAGCCACAACTTTATTGAAGTGTAATGATGAAGCCAAGCTCAAGCATAGCACAAGCCAAGCATAAGTGTTGAAGATCCTTTATGAAGATCTTGCTTTTATTCTTGTGTAAGAGTGCTTAGGATTTATATTGTAAATCTCTCTATAGGATGAACTAAATAGCTCAATTGACTATGACTTAAAGACCATAGGTTTTAACTTGGAAAATCACATTTTGGACACAAAATTGATTCAAACTCATAATGGGCTTTATGGACTCAAAAGACAAAATGTTTTTGAAATGCTGAATTTTTGCTGACGAAAACTTTCAACTTAAAATGGGCATATTTCTCTCATCCGGACTCTGTTTTTGATGAT
>JAESVK010000927.1:1951264-1976047 GCA_017140935.1 Hamamelis virginiana
ACAGTCTCCAGAAAACAGTAAGATCAATTTGTAATAAGATCAATCTGCAAACATTGATCACAAAAAAACTATTTAAAATAAAACCAACATGGCTCTAATACCAAATGAACAGCAGAATGAAGATGATTGCTATGTTATAGAATTCTTCCCAAATGTCAGAGTCACTGCTTACGTCTCAAATGCACCCAGCTTAACTAAGAACCAAATTCATTGTATCGGCCATTCAGCTCCCAACCTCAGAATAGGTAAAATTCATGTCAATTCACAAAATACATATATATATATATATATATATATATATATATCAGTCTAAAGGTTTCTAAGTGTCAAAGCATCCACAACGGCGACACTATAGACCGCACAACGTACAGTATCAGCAGCACTATAGACCAGTACCAACAGAACTGGAGATCAGCCTTTATTATTTGAACTTTCAAATGATTCCCAACATAGTACACAATAATACGCACTTCAGCTCAATCATATTCTTGGCTTAGACAATTTCACATGGGCATACAGCTCAATCATGTTTCCAAATTTAAGATCTCTTAAAGTCCACAAGTCTAGCATTATTTAAGAGGAATCAGAAGAAAAGTGAGGGGCATCGGTTTTCCACTTCTTTTTTCCACTTACCTCCTCCTTTTCTCTTTGTACTCTCATATTCTCTTGTATTCTCTTTCAGATTTGCAGTTTGTAATCAAGTACTTGTATTCTGTAAGTTTAAATGTATTAATATATTTTCCAGTATTTGAATTATATCACGTTTGTTTTAATTTTTGTGTTTATTTTAATATCTAGGACATGCATTTGGTATCAGAGTAGATTCTGAATCTGAAGTTCAAAAAGGAAATCCAACATGAGTGAAAAAGACCAAAATGAGTGAAAAAGAATTAGTACATCACTTATTATTATTATTATTATTATTATTATTATTATTATTATTATTATTATTATTCTCGTTGTGTCAACGACAAAAATATCCAATATATCGGTGATATGTCCCCAATATATGCCGATATATCTGCATATCGGAAGATATCGATACAATATTAGACTTACATATCTTTTCCTCAAAATATTGAACAATATATTGTGATATATTGAAAATATTGAGATTGTCAGGATATATCAAAAATATCTATAAAAAAGACAGTATATCGGCCGATATTTACTGATATGAGTAAATATCTAATATATCTAAAAATATTAGAGGTGTGGATTCCTTTGTATACAAGTTTATTGATTTATCCATTTGTTATTGTTATTGTGTAAATGATATACATTTTAATGTAGAATTTGTAGAAATTTATAACGTGGCACACTTTGTTTTACCCTGTACAATACAAACTTGTCTTATATATATTTAATTTGCAATGTTTTAATTCTAAATTGTGTATTATAGTATAATTTATTGTTTTGCAAGGTTTCACTGAAAATTTTCATATTTAGATAGAATTGATATATCCGTCGATAACTGTTTTAGGACCATCGATACCAATATTTAAGTCCTTGGTTACCAATATTTACGTCCGGTCCTTGGTTACCAATATTAAGTCCTCCTCCTCCTCCTCCTCCTCCTTATTATTATTATTATTATTATTATTATTTTAAAAGGAATGAATAATTATTGGGAAAAAAAAAAAGGAGGAAGTTACAACGAGGAGGAGACATTATCTACAAAACAAAAGAAAAAGGAGAAGGAGACAAAAAGGACCTCACTCATCTAACACGGGAAAAGGCCAAATAAAACTATTTGGCATTACATTTCCTCTAATATATTCCCTTAGGTGCTTCCTCCTTTAGCCAAGATATCTAACTCCAAGCTCATGGAACCAACGTGATAGTAGTCTTCAACAAATTATGAGGGCAAAAAATGTTGCTAAGAGAATCTTCAATGACCCAGGAGATGGTTAACCCAATGATGTGTTAATTACATTATAAATAACACATAAATTATAACATGATGTATTAAAACACTTCAGAGTCCACGACTCCATACCTTACGATTAACGAATTTTTTCATGAGGGTCCTCTATTTATTAACCTTTCTAGACAATATTGAAATCAAAAGTAACGAGCTAAAAGACCCTCATTTCCTTCTTTCCTGATCACCCTCAAAATTGCAAGCAAACTATGCTTCAAGTCTTCTACAAAAGCCTTTCTTTCAGACCAAAGGACTATTAAACCATTCTTCAAACAGATTTAAAGGAGCACAAAGACCCAACAAATCTCAGGAGTCATTGACAACCCAAACCCTAGAAGCAAATAGGTAACGGATAAACAAATTCATCAATATGAACTGAATATTAAATATCTCTTGCTTTTCTATACTTACATGGACATAAAACCTAATCATTTCCAGAATCATCTATGCTCTTTATTTGATTTAAACTTATTCTTTACTTTTTTGAATAATTGTCATCCTTAACAACTTGAAGGAAAAAATGAGGGCACATAAAAGTTCAACCTAGTGACTCTGAAGTACCTAATCATTTCCTTCTTCCAAAAGTACATATAAATACAATACACACATTGGATGGTGAAGTTTAAGGCATTATGGAAAGAAATTATAATAGTTAAAAATGCCTTCACAAAAAATAATAATAGTAGTAGCATGGTTCAAAGTCTGGGTCGAGACCCATAACTAGGCCGAGTCATCTAGGTCTAGGTAGGGACCGAGATGAGAAGTTCTCCCGAGTCGAATATATGAAGAGAAATCTCATATTTTTATTTCAACCAAGATCTTCGTCATTTCGTCTTGTCTCGGTCAAAATCTCGATCATCTCCTTTCATCTCAACCGATATCTCGGTCGTCTCGTTTCATCTCGTTCATCACGTCTTGCCTCGGCCGAGATCCCATTCATTTCAACATATTTATTTAATTTATAGGTTAGTCACTTTTATTATTTTTAAGGAGAAGTTCTTTTATGATATTCAGAAAAACAACCTAACACTGAATTTGTAAAAAAAACAATGGTTTAACTTTTACGAGCAATTATATTCTTGTTAAAAAAATTAAAATTTAACACATTATTCCATAATACCGTATCGCACTAGCGCCTATTTTGATGTTTCTTAAGATATTCTACCTCCTAAGTTATTTATATTCGCTTATTTGACGAGTTCAATGTGTTTGTTTTATATTTTCTAATTTTTATATGATTTTTTTGAAATTTTTTTAACATTCTTTCATGCCTAAAGTTGTATCTCGGCCGAGATGCGATGAGATATCCGTGACAAAGATGTCCGGGACCGAGACGCGATGACGTCCGCGACCGCGACTTTGAACCATGAGTAGCAGTATTAGTAGTAGTACAAAATGCAGATGTTAAAATAGAATGCCATTAATAACAATACATGTAATAAAAAATGCTGAGTTCAGAAGAGAAGCTTACCAACATTAAGAAACACACACAAGAGCCTGTATGCTTATCTATAGAGATATACATTCATATATACAGATGATTGTGCTACAGTACTAAGCTAACATGTATAAACATAGATACACAAACATGCCTGCTCTCTCTCTCCCCCCCTCCCAGATCCACACACACTCACTCACGGTATCTTATTGCATCCAAATTGGTTCCTGGAGAAAATCCTTGCAATAGCAGTCCTCTTGTCCACCCTTTGTAACAAGGAGCTGGACAAATAAGTAAAACAGCTAATACAAGCATAGTTTTAAAGGCAAAACATAAGGTAAGGCGTATTACCCCCAAGGTGTGAAGTAAAGTGTAATATTTGAGGCATAAGGCATAACCACTTTATCTTATTTTTATGTTACAGAGGATTAAGAGTTTTTACGAAAAAAAACAACATTAAAAGTTACTAGAGAGTACTGACAATTAAATAACAAATTTTGCAAACTGAGAGAGAGAGTTAAACAATAGGTTATGTAAGGTATATGTCTCACGAATCAAGGTGAACATAGGCAGAAAAAGCACAACTTTCACTGTGTGTTGGCTTGTGAAGCATATGCCTAATGAGACCACTTACTTTTAGGCATCTGCAGACTGACTTCCCCGAGGCTAGTAGTCTCAAGGCGAGCCTAAAAGAAGCTTTCAAAAACTATGCATACAAGAACAACTACTATTCTACCAAGCAATATTTCCATTATACAGTCTTTGTGAGGAGGAAAGCTGGGCTATATATTAACTGTACATCATAATGCTATAATAAGCAAAAATAATGATCTAAAGTCCATTATATAGTCAGCATAATGACCCGCTAAGAAATTGAGAAGCCAAAAGTACCATCAGCCCACACCTTCTTGCTTAAATACAAAGCTGTTTAATAGGTAAAACAGCTCAGATTAGTACTACGACTTCCTTATCATGAAAAAGAACCCATCGATCCTATACCATGGCACTTTCACAAAATTTAAAAAATATATATATATATCAAATAAGGGAAGCCAAATTACCTTGCTTTTAGATAGGGTATCTGGAGGTGACATAACTTCTGGCTGTACATAATTCTTTCCCCGGTAGAATATTATAGTATTGTTAGGTTTTATGTCAATCACAATGCCCTTGCTCAGCCGAGCAAGCTCTTCAGCATATTCATGAACCTGTCCAGGTTTGCAAGGCTTACAAATAACCTTTACAGTCTCGTGCTTCTTCCAATGGAGATGCATATTGAGAACAACACCTCCAAATACACCTCGTCTGCCAACCGGGACATAATTATTCTTTTTCTCACCGGTACGCTTGAGGTAAAACCTCTCTTCCTCAGTTAGAATTTCAGGATCATATGTTTCAGCAGGGGCTTTAGGAACCTCGAATTTCCTCAGCTTCTCAATCAACCATGCTTCCTTTCGCTTGGCCTAAAGAAAGTAATTAAAAAAATAGAAGTAAAATTAAGCGGTTCTCATGTTATGAGCCCATCAAGAAGGTCCCTAGTGTTCAAAAGATCCACAGTTTAAATAATAATAAAAAATACTGTATTATTCCCAAAACAGAATTTACAAGGAAAACCTCCTAAACGGGCAACCCAATGAATCTTCCAAAAGACTGGCATGAAGTTCCCATATGAATATTGAGAAAACCATTCATTTTATTAAAAATAAATAAATATATAAATAAATAAAAATAAAAACAGAGCAAAAGCCACCATTGGTGCCTTTGTGCAAATTAAAATTTTCACTAGTTACACAAGCGACATTTAATGAACCAACCACAGTGGCACAGTTTCCATAAGAAAGCTGGTCACCCATCATGGACCAGAAATCATGGAAATTATAAAATGAGAACTCTAAAAAAAAAAAGGTAGAAACTTGCATCATTGTCAATAATATTTAAGAAGCCAACTTGAGACAGCATAGAGATGCATTTGGAATTTACATTTCTACATAATGCTATTAGAAAAACCTCCATCTCCAAATAAAGTTGGTGAAAAGAGTAAATATTGAACTAGAATTGAAAATTTTCAAGAAATGTCCAACCTTTTCAAGTTTGTATCTAATCCGAACTTCTGGGTTGGGAGATGTCATCTTCTTCTTTGCCTTGAGTCGATAGAATCTAAGTTCATTCAGTTTGGCCTTCTTAGACATTTTAACCCGTTTGGTGGTCTTCTTCCCTATTGTTGGGGACCCATTTTTATGAAGCGGCTTACCAATACTAAACCTGATAACATCACGGTCTGTCTTCAACTCAATTGATGCATTGCTCATGCATCTAGCATGTACCCATTTTAAAAGAAGGTTATGACACTCGAGCATATTTGAACTCCGCACCAATGAAGTATTGAATGGAGAGAATACATAGAGTGCTTCTAGACAAGGTGACATTGTCCTGTATGAAATAAAATGTGTTAGATGACGTGGGTTTAGAGCATCTCCAGTGGAGGTGCCAAATGAGCTGCCAAAGCCAAATTTGGCACTTGGCACCCAAAATAGCTGCCAATGCAGCATTGCTCATGCCAAATTTGGCTTTGGCAGTCCAAGCTGCCAAATTTGGGTTTTGGAATGGGAGCTGCCATTTGAGCCACATCAGATTTCCCACCACTCCAACTACCCCCAACTTCCAAAATGACAAAATACCACAAAAGAAAATGTGTTTGGCAGCCAAGAAAATTCAAGAAAAAAAAAATCACACAAATGATAACATTTTAATCAACACAGCAACATGAACAATTATCAGTAAATGGAAACCAAATCATTCACACAACAAATAAAGGAAAACAAAGGGACGAAAGAACTCACGGGTTTAAGAGAATCCGAGAAATTTGGTGGCACGACTTTCCCGAGAAACAAACAGACCCCATAGTGGTCTCGCCCCCTTGATCCTTGCCACGCATCCTTTTTATTACCGTCCGATCAAACCCTTGATCTCTTCCTGGCCGTCGGATCAAACCCCTCCACATAAACCCTAATCTCATACGTCAATCCTCAAACTGATTCGGTGATTGAGGGAGATATGGGTGCAGAGAAAATAAAAGATTGGGAAGAGATAAGAATGGATGCATGGCCGAACGGGTTTGATTTTTTGAAACCCAATACTCAATCTCGGCAAGGATGTGAGAGAGAGAGAGAGAGAGAGAGAGTAGGGCTGTTGTGAGTGGGGTGGGGGGAATGGGGGATCCAAGCAAGGTATTTCTTGCATGCCAGCTTAGCTTTTTTTTTTTCTTTTTTCTTTTTTTTTAAAACTTTGTATTCAGCATACACAAGGGGGAGAGAGAAAAAAAAATTTAGACATTTTTCTTATCAAATTTTTATTCTTATTTTTTTCTTTCAATTCTTTATTATCTATACTATCTATAAAGCCAGAAGGAGGCCTTGGCATGGTCAAGTTTTTATACCAAAAATACCCATAAATAAATTAATGATTCTATCAAATATTGTGGGTATATGTGTCTTTTACTATTCAAAACTAATCCCAACACAAACACGTTCTCTGCACAATCCTTATCCATCAAAACTACAACTTCCTCTCTCTCTCCTGCAGTTATTCTCCTTCAAACACTCAACTCTCCTCTCTCTCCTGCAGTTATTCTCCCTCAAAACTACAACTTCCTCTCTTTCCTGGAGTTATTCTTTATCAGTTACTTCATTAATATAAAAGAAGGGAAAGGGAGCCTTGCGAGAGATCCTTAAACAAAGGTCTGAACCAGCGTTATGGAAGAAATGGCGGAGAAGAAGAAACCGCTGAGTCTGAACCAGCGTCACAACTGTCTCCTCCAAGACCTCTCCTCTTCTCACCCTTCTAAACCCCCCTCTTCAATTCCTCCACCTACTGGTACTCTATCTATCTATCTATCTATCTATCTATCTATCTATATATATCTATCTATCTATCTATCTCTCTCTCTCTCTCTCTATCTATCTATCTATATATATATATATATATATATATATATATTTGCACACACTCTCTATTTATCAATTGATTATTGATTTTACAGAGGAAGGGAAGCCAGTGAAGGTGAAGCTCCAAGGTAGAAGACGCCTCTGCAGAGCTTCTTCCAGAGATGACGTTGATGTCGATGACTGCTTTAGCCTCTGTTTGGATTTAATGAAAATTTGAGATATTTGCCATATTAATCTCCTGATTTATTATGTGCAGATAAAAGTGGAGAAGAAAGTAGGGACGGGAGACGCCAAGGATGTAATTTGCAGAACAGTAGACAAATTTGGAGACATTTTGGTCATGGGAAGCCATGGTTATGGTTTCTTAAAGAGGTACCACCACCAATTACTCATTTCAATTAATTATTATTATTATTTTAATGATTATTAAAATATATCCTTTTTTTATATAATTCATCACATAATCTATTTTCCTTTTTAATTCTTTAATTTTTTTTTTTGTCAATATTAATTTGCAGGGCTCTTCTTGGAAGTGTGAGTGATCACTGTGCCAAGAATGTCAAGTGTCCGGTGATTGTCATAAAGCGTCCGAGGAATTAATTAATTAGCTTCTATATTTTGTGTCACAGAAAATTTGTGTCACAGAAAATTAAGAGAGAGAGAGAGAGGAGGAAGAGTCTAGCTTCATTATGTGCATATGGTTCATCATATTTATACATGGATATTAGCAAATTTTTACCTTTTCTATTTTGCCCAGCCATCTTACCACTCTTTAAGTTATCCAAAAGTGATAATCACTCAATCTCTTAAATAAATTGGATTTTGAGTTCCGAAAATGATTTTCAAAAAAGCTAATGCAAATGAGGAGTAGTCTTGCCAAAGTCACCTTCATATTTTTGTTTTTAATCCACCTGCAAGCTTAAGCCAACCAACAATTTTTTTTTTTTTTTTTAAATTTTTTGACGAGGGTATCCGAATCAGTTTACACGCACTTCGACTAATTCCTCGGGTGACCGTAATATCCTACTAACCACGGACACTTGGTAAAACGCAAGATAAATATCCTGAGCGGGTAGCCTAGCCCAGAAGACTCGAATGGAAAAAGTAGCCCAAACCATGTTTCATTAACAATAATTCAAACAATCACCAACTAAGAAATGATAAAGTCAAAACAACAAGTCAATAGGCGTGCCAACCATAATTAATATGATGGTTATCGTGCAACAAATGGAGTAGATGAGCTTCACTTAAAATTATATAATCTATATCTATATCTATACTATCTATAAAGCCAGAAGGCTTGGTTAGCCTGGTCAAGTTTTTACACCAAAAATACCCATAAATGAATTAATGATTCTATCAAAAACTTTGGGGATATATGTGTCTTTTACTATTCAAAACTATTCCCAACAAAAACACGTTCTCTGCACAATCCTTATCTCTCAAAACTACAACTTCCTCTCTCTCTCCTGCAGTTATTCTTCCTCAAAACTACAACTTCCTCTCTCTCCTGGAGTTATTCTTCATCAGTTACTTCATTAATATAAAAGAAGGGAAAGGGAGCCTTGCGAGAGATCCTTAAACAAAGGTCTGAACTAGCGTTAAAGAAGAAATGGCGGAGAAGAAGAAACCGCTGAGTCTGAACCAGCGTCACAACCGTCTCCTCCAAGACCTCTCCTCTTCTCACCCTTCTAAACCCCCCTCTTCAATTCCTCCACCTACTGGTACTCTCTCTCTCTCTCTATCTATCTATCTATCTATCTATCTATCTATATATATATATATATATATATATATATATATTTGCACACACTCTCTATTTATCAATCGATTATTGATTTTACAGAGGAAGGGAAGCCAGTGAAGGTGAAGCTCCAAGGTAGAAGACGCCTCTGCAGAGCTTCTTCCAGAGATGACGTTGACGTCGATGACGACGTTCCCCGATTCTCTGTCTTTTCCAATTTTGATTCCTCTCCCGGTATCCTCTTTTATCTCTCTCTCTACATATATATAGAGAGAAAGAGACGAATGTGTACATACATTTCTCTGTATATACATACATATATAATAAACACAAGCAAACACACTCTCTCTCTCATTTTGTGTAAGGCTTATTTTATTTGGATGATTTATTGGTGCATTTTTCTCAGTGCATGGAATATCTGTGCTATTTTATATTTCATACTAATTGACTATGTGATTACGATAGGCCATTGGACTATTTATAGTGGCCATGATTTATTTCCATTTCAGGTGGTTATTTGCATGGAATAAAATCCTTGACATATGGTGTAAATATTGAGAGAATACAGTGGCTTGGTATTTTGCAGGTGAGTCTAAAAAATTCATTAAAAAAAAAAAAATCACCAACAGAAGGATATGTGATTTTTTTCATTTGTCCAGAAAACAAACTCAGGATACATATTGTTTCAAGCATAAGTACTTATATATGGGCAATTGAACTATTTCATTGGTGCATTTATATATGGGCAATTGAACTTATAAATTGTAATTGAATCCAGAGAATATCTATTGGTTTCATTGTTGCGGCTTTATGTGAGATCTGGCTTCCACGTCAAATGTGAATGGGAATAAGTTTTTTCAAAAGTTATTACTGGCACTGATAAGGTTGCAATTTCTAGAATCTCTCTGTTCATATATTATCTTCATATAATATAAATTTCAAGGTTGGTGAATATTCACGAATGGAATGGCATCCAAACTGTAAACATATATGTTCGAAATATAAATAATTCAAAAATTGTTTGAATTTTTAAAAAGAAAAAAAATGAAAGCTTAATTAAATTAAGTAAATTAACTGAAAGATTTATTTATTAATAGTTGAATTACCATCAATGAGCCCATTTGAAATGATAAATATTATCCCCTTAGCCTTATGATTAGAATAAAAATATGATTTGAAACGAATGTGTGTTATCACGGCTTTAGACGTTTCTTGGAATAACAACACATAAAAAAAAATTATTAAATAACGGATAAGTAATCCTATTTAAATAACGGTTAGGATGACCTATTTTTAAGTCCTAAAAGCTAAGAGAGTTGGTATGATCACTTACATTTTAAATAACGGATAATTAATCCTATTTATTTATTTATTTTAACTTTTTGGTTTTTGATAGGAGGCCACATGTTATGGGTTTGTCATGGAAAATGTTGAGGCTGTGAGATGATGTTATGTGTTATCCTGATTGAAAACATAAATTGATGTTATGTGCTTGAGAAGAACCATTTAACAAATTGACCCAAAATAAAAAATAAAAAATACTCTGCAAATGCTTTATTGTTAGGTTACATTAGATTTTTATTATGGAGATTTGAGAATCACTGACATAACCTATTTGTTGGTTTATTAATTTGAACCCTATAACCTATTTTTCTTGCAAACAAAAAATATCGTTATGGTTGAATTACATTCCAAGATAAGCATCACAAATTATTATGATACATAAAAAAATTAATTTTACGTTCAACTCTAATGCATTGAAATAATTAATATTTTTTTAGAGTTTAATCACCATCAATGTGCCAATTTATTTACTTAATTTAATTAATTTTTCATTTTATTTTCTTAAAAAAATTCAAACAATTTCTGAATTAGAAAAAAAAATATAAAAATCTCATGTTAAATGGTATCGCGTTAACTACAAATGGAAGTTGCACACGCATCGCGTGTGCGCGGTGTCTAGTCAAGACATTAATATGGATTGAATATTTTGAAAAACTGGATTAGATAGATGGGAGTGTCATTGCTCATCTTACATCAGGTGCTCTTTTGTAGAGCTACTTGCAGTGCAAATTTTGGAAAACTGACCGTTGGATTAGATGCTCCTATAATATATGTCATGCCTGCCAAAAATCACAGTGATCCAATGGTTGATTTCTGAGAAAACTGACTGCTAACAAATGATAACATTTGTAAGAACAAAAAAGTCACAGTTTTTCAAAATTACATTTTTCAAAAACTAACCGTTGGATTACTGTGATTTTTGGCAGACGTGACATATATTATAAGAGTATCTAATCCAACGGTGAGTTTTTCAAAAATTTTACTGCAAGTAATTCTACATGATTAAAATCAAAATTTTAACTGCAAGTGGCACTAATTTAAATTTTGTGTGTAATTAAAATCCTTCAATTAAAATTAATCGATAATAAACTATAATTAGAATAAAATTTTCAAATATTAAATTATTAAATTAAGATAAAAAAATAATTAATTATTTTAAAATATGAATTTTTTTCATTACGAGGAATAAAAAATATTTAATATATTCTTGTAAATAACTTTTGAAAAGTAATTAGAAGTTAGTTGGAGCATGAGGATAAATATGTCAAATAGATGGGAAGTGCCAAAATTTGGCACTTATGCATTGGAGCACCTTGATGCTATAATTAGAATTTGGCATCAACTAGTGTCATTTGGGGTGCCAAATTTGGCTTTTGCATTGGAGATGCTCGGCAACAATGAGAGAATTGACACATTTTCAAATGACCCAAACAGAAAACTAAATCCATTACTATCACCAGAGGATTTTGAGATGCAAAGGCTATATGAAATCATAAAGCAATTACTTAGAATGCATTCAAATTAACCAAATAGAACATTAAATCCATTACATTACTTTTATATTTCACCAAAATTTATGAACTACCCAGACTTATACGGAGTGAATGAATTCCCAAGAAATCACTCGCATTAAACAACAGGAAGATTCACTAGGAATGCCAAAGAAATCATGGCTGAAACGTAGCAGTGAAAGAAAATAACAAAATTAAGGAACGAGAAATGACCTTTTGATGGTGTTGAGATCAGATTTCTTACGGGCAATGTTGGAAAATCTTTGACTGATGGACCTGATAGAAGCTGTGGCAAACATGGTCTTCTCATACCACAGAACTAACTGAACTTAGGGTTCTCTCCGTATCTGTCTTCATTCTTTACTACTCAATTTTTAGAGCTCTCAGAAATCAGAATTCGACCCAACCATCAACCCCACAGCGTACGGATTTGCTGCTGAGACCTTAAAACTCAGCCTGTGCGGACTTCTTCACTGATTTGCGCCACATCAGAAGAGAAGGCTATCCTATGGCTGAAAATGAAGGAAAACCAAAAAGCAACTCAATTACTATGATAAAATTACAATTTGCCCCCAAACTATAGGCCATTTTTAAATTGCCCCTATAGTATCTATTGAAGCAATGTTCCCTTGAACTATTTTAATGTAAGAAATTACTCCCTTCTGTCTGTAAAAATGTTGTTAGACTTGTTTTTCTTTTTTTTTGTGCAGTATTTGTGATAACCCGGATTTTTGAAACCTTTATTTATGTATTTTAATTCAAGTTTTGCATTATTTTAGAAAATAAAAGTGTTTTTAAACAAATTTCAAAATACCAATTATGTCCCATGACTTCTATAAAAGCCAAGGCAGCCCCCATCTCATTTCATTCTTCTTTGTGTAAGCTAGAGAGAGAGTGAGAGAGGTGGCCAAAGCTGGGAGGAGCCTGCTGCTAGAGTGTTCGCTGGAAAAGGTCATCAGATTTCTTGTTTTGCCATCAAAAGGTAAGCTTCATGCATGTTTAAGCTTGGTTTTTCTACTTTCTCTTGGGTATTTTCGGGTTTGGTAAGGTTTGGGAGTTTTGCTTTGAATTTGGATGATGAACGTGGTGATTTATATCTGATTTGGACTGAGATTAGTTTCTTGAAGAAAGGTTTGAGGAGTTTTGGGTTTAAAGTTGCATGCATGTGGGTTTTTGTGGGTTTTGGGTTGAGTTTGTTTTAACTGTTGAGGTTTGATAATCCATTTTAAGAATGGGTGGTAGATCAAGTGTGTTTATGGTGTTTTATTTATGGATCCATGGTTAGAAGGGTTTATTTTGAAGTTTAAGGGCTGGTTTTGAGGTTTGGGTTGAGGGTTCTTACTGTTCATGCTCGAATTTCTGCTTCTGCTTTCTATTAGATCGATCCAGGCTCTATTTGGATCGATCCAGGCTTTATTTGGATCAATCTAGATTGGGTCCAGAATATATATTTTTCATTTCTTATGTCTTATTTTTATCTCGACTTCAAAAGTGTGTATCTTTCTCATCCGAATTCCGATTTGGGCGATCTTTATATGCACGGAAAGCTTGGGAAACCTAGTTTCTAAATATGGTGGTGGTTGGGTCAAATTATTTGTGGAGAGAGAGATATTTTGATAATAACAGAATTGCCTTTTTTGTGTTCCACTTGGCTTTTAGCCATGGGATTAAACCTGTAACGCCTAATCATGCTTGAGTTTTGTTGATGGAGTTTTTTGGACTTTGTTTTAGTCTTTTGGAGTTGTGTTGCTTAGGCAAGGGTTGATATATGTTCTTTATCATTTTCTTTCAGATCAAGATAGTCCCGAGGACTATCCATTCACTGGTTAACTTGCATCTCACAAGACACTACTAGGGTTGGTTTTTTGCCTGGTTAAGATAAGATACTAAACCTCTCTAACATTAATGATATGTGATTTATACTGTATGCTTTACAGAAATGGTTTTCAAGTATGAAATGTTTATGAAATGACTAAGATGCTGGGAACATAAACTGTTTATAAATATTGGTGCGGTGTGTTTAGGGGTGTTCAAGAACCGACCGGGACCGATTGAACCGACCAAAACCAATCCAAACCGCCCTATTTGGTTGGTTTTAATGAGTACCACGGTCCCTAATGGATTTCATTTTCCTCAAACCGAGGTGATTGGTTTGGTTCATATAATGAGGGTATAGACAGACCAAACCGACCGATGTATACCCCTACTATTTGCATAATGCATTATTGTTTGATTGTAGTTGTATGAATTAGCCCAATTGGAACTTATTTTGGAAATTGGTACTTGGTAGTGTGGATTACTTCATGCATAATAGGTTTTTATTTGAAAATTACTAGTAATTGATTTTGGGTGACACATTTTTCAAATTACTTTATACATAATAGGTTCCAATTACTAGTGGTTGATTTTGGGTGACACAATTTTCAAATTAATTTATGCATAACAGGTTTTGCATTGCTAGTACTTGAAAAGAGAGAACATAGGAGTTGGCAGTGGCAATTTTTTTGGGTGACAAATTTTGTGACACAAATTTATTTATTTATTTTTTTTCAAATTAGCGTCTATCAAAACCGATGATAAACCGACCGAACCAAGCCGAAAAATATCCCCTATTTTGGTTGGTTATCATGAGTGCCACGGTCCCTAATGGTTTTTATTTTCCTCAAACCGAGGTAATTGGTTTAGTTCATATAATGAGGGTATAGACCGACCAAACCGGCCGATGTACACCCCTAGGTGTGTTTATAACTATTTATGATTGTGCAATGATGGCATATGGTTTAATACTTCATTCTTGTTATGAATGATGGATATGTTCCTTAAAATGATGCTTTGATATATATATGTCATTCATTACTATATTCATGCTTGTTTGACAATGGATTTATACATATGCTGTCATGCATGATTTTAGGCTCGGTTGGTATTCAGGGAGATATTTAAGGGGCCATGGTCCAAGTAGGGCCTTAGTGCGGACCCGACGTATATAGCCCCATAATGGCTCGACAGTTAACCGTGCAAGGTAACAAACGGTATCCTCGAGAAGTCAAACCCCGTAGTGGTCGGTTTCAGTTGTCGTTGTACCGGAGGCTTGTTATCCTAGAACAACATTCTGATATACGTCCGTGAGCCTGGTCTTGGAAAGGTTGGAAAAGATGGGTTATGAATTGTGATTATAACTGAATTAAACCAACACCTTTTATATACTGTTTATTGAAACTGAATATGAAATGCTTTTATTTTATGTTCCTTATATCTGTATTATTACTGTTGGTTGAGGTTGTATTCCTATTGGGCATTCCAAGCTCATGATGTGTTTTATATAGCAGATTCAAAGGTGTCTGGGAGGAGTTCGGCTATAGGGAACTCTACTCAGGTTGTATTGGGGTTAGTAGTGTTCTGGGTTGTCGTGCATCGGTCGTCTTAACTGCATTTGAATTGTAAACTCTTGGACTATTATTTATGTATTTGATATCCTATATGCCAGGGTTGTTGGCATTTATGTATGGTTAATGTAGTGTACTACTCGTACTGGGCATATGTATACACTTGACATTTCATATCATGTTGTTATATTTATTTATTTCTATCCTGAGAATGGAAATATGAATGAGCAGTATAGGTTGTACTTTCGCCTTGACACATGTCGACCTACCCGGGAGGATCGGTACAATTGTCAGGTTGGGGCATTACAAATTAATCAATCAAGCATTCATGGACACAAACAACTAGGCATAAATGAAGAAATACATAAACATTGATTCAAATCCATTCGAAACACTTGGTATGCACATTAATATAATCTCATAGAAAGTGATTATCAAGATGGATCTATGATCAACACAAATATCATTCCATCCTTTTTGATAATCTAAATTAATAATCACAAGAACAACTAGAAAATGTAGCTATGAGAGATTAAGCTATACGTGGAAACCCATTCGAAAGAAAACAACTGGAGAACACTAGCAATCCACTTTGAGTAAGAAGCTACAGAGATTATACCATACACTGAGCTACAAAACTAAGCCTAAGTGTACTGAGATCTCACCCAACCCAAGCTCCATGAGTCATTCTTCTTCACAGCTTGCTCAAACACCAAATTCATGGCCTATCTTGAAATTCCTTCAAGATCATGAAGATCATTTGTCCTCCACTAAAGAACCCTCACCACAATAGTAAATGGATAATAATCCCCAGGGTTTTTAAAGCATTAAATAAACCAAACAATATTCTCACTAGAATGAATATGATAGAGAAATTAGGTTCAAGCATTAGAGATTAATCTTCTTAAAAAGTTCAACTGCCCTAAAGAACTTCTGCAGTTCCTTTTTGTTCGAGGGCGGTTTTGCTTGAATTATAGCTTGGGCTTTATTTAACATCCACTTGAATTCCTTTCTTGTGAACTAGATATCCCAAGAAATTTCTAGCAGCAACCCCAAATGCACACTTTTGTGGGTTCATTTTGAGCTTGTATGCCCTCATTCTTTCGAAAGGTAGTTTCTAAATACTGCAAATGAGTTTCTGTGTTAGGAGATTTTATAACAATGTCATCAATATAGCACTCCATAAAAAGGCCTATGAAATCATAAAAAAATTGCATTCATGGCCCTCTGATAAGTAGCCCCAGCATTTTTTAAACCAAATGGCATAAATATCCATTCGAAAGTGCCTAAACCAAGACACCTAAATGCTGTTTTGTGGATGTCCTCTTCTGATATGAAGATCTGGTTATAACCGGAATGTCCATCCATTATGGACAACATTTGTTCCCTAATGCACTAACTAGTAATAAATCAATGTTTGGCATTGGGTATTCATCTTTAGGAGTGGCTAGATTTAAGTTTCTAAAATCTATGTACACCCTAACTTTGCTATTTTTCTAATCACTGGAGACATTCTTCGAGGGGATTGTTTAAAAGGTTTGAACCCTATTTTGATAGGTAAGTTATCCTCTACCAATGCTCGGTCTAATCTTGGTAATTGGTCATACCCCCAAGTAAAACAGTCTTAGTATTTTTTAAGTATTTGGACCGGTTTTTCTTTGTCATCCTGCCTTAAAAGGCGGCTGACAAAGGTGGTTTATGGCTTTTCTTCTGTCCAAGGTATATTTCCTCTAAAAGATCTTGTTGCTGTACTCCCCGAACATCTCCTCTTTGTTCCTCTACTATAGCTGCCATCTCTTGCAATTGTTCTTGTACTTTAGCGGCTGCCACTTTCTTTAAGGCCAATTTAATGGCCTCAAGCTGCTCTAGCAGCTTAATTCTATTCTTTCGCAGTTTGTTCGTCATCAGAAACTGATAGTAATTGTGTAAGGAGTCGGTCTCAGTCTTCTTTCAATACTCCATCAGGCATAAAACTTACCTCGATGGGACCTAGATCTCCTTCATATAATCTAGCTTTTGCTATGTTCGAATAAGCTCCAAAAGGACATTGATCAGCCTGCACTATTTCTATCTGTTGGTCATCATTTACAAACAGTAATTTTTGATGCATTGAAGAGAGGACACACTTATTAGCATGAATCCAGTCTCTTCCTAATAGTGCATTGTAATTAGCTTTCCCATCCACTACAAATAAAATTGTCATGGATACCTTCGAACATACTCCTAACTCTACTAGTAGTATTCCTTTGGCTTGCTTCCCTTTTCCTACAAAACTTGAAATTACCACTTCAATATTAGTCAATTTCATGTCTTCTTTTGCCAACTTCTTCATAGTAGCAATAGGCATAATATTAATTGGGACCCCGTCAAAGTAAACCTGAATGCACAAAGGCTTAATATGTTGGTTCATTTGATGAGTAAGTGATTCGAAGTTGTAATGGAAATCTTCCTCAGCTTCTGCAGCTCCCAATTTAGGATGACAACCCTGCCAATCTTTAACCTGCCCTTCTGTCTCTAAGGGTTGATGGGGCTTTGTAGCAAAGATGATAGGCAATGTGAAGGCCATATTTATTTTGGCCTCGGTGGGCAAGGATCCAAACTGCATTATTTCCTCATTTGCTTTGTTCTCACCATTTTTTTTTTGTTTTCCTATTTCTTGTTTTCTTTCGGCTTGTACTCCCTTGGTATCTTCCACTTCGAGGTAATCTTCCTCTTCCTCCTCAGATATTTCCTCCTCAGACATTTTTCCTCTATCGAACTTTGGATTTGTTCGAAGAACTTGTTGATAAGCAACTTCTTTCAATTCTAATAGCTGATTTCTATGGTGTTTTTCTGCAAATTTCCTTTGTTCTCTCATTTTCTGTGTTCAAGTCATTAGAGGAACAAATTCTTTTTCTAGAGTTTGAGGATGCTTAAGGGCATACCCAGTGGTTAGTGTCCATCTTAGGAGGTTTTACCATTCTTGGATTTGGCCTCTCTTGATACTGCTTTGCCATCAAAGGTGATTCAGCTATTTCTTTGTTGTAGATTTCTTGAATCTCCTTATCTTGCTGTTCGAGCAGCTGATCAAGGGGGTCATTTTGAGGTATGCACCATCTTATTGTGGGCCTAAAGGCTTAGCAGGTCCTTAGATTACTCCATATTTACTGGCATGTTTTGTTCCGGCTTGATATAAGTATACCTTTGGTAAGGCCAAGTATTATTTTCTCTGCGACTTGAACTCCTGGTGGAATATTCATTCTGGGATTCCCTATCATTTGAGGCTTCTTCATAGGCTACGCATACCTCTGATAGGACATTTGGTTTGGCTTTACTTCTTCTTTCCAGTAGTAGGGTTGTTGCTATACACCCCCTCGAACCTGTGGATATATGACTCTATTTTTTATTTCCTATGGTTCAGCAATCATTTTGCCTTTCATTATCTTGCTAGGAACTTCAGATTCCCCTTCTTATTTTCCATGGTGCCAAAGTTCCGTTCTCTTATCCTCTCCAAGCTCAGTCCAATTACAGGCATTTTATGATTCAGATTAAGCACAATTCCTAAAACTCGACGATCTGTGACAGGTTATTGTATTCTTCTTGGTGATTCTCTTGTCTCATGGGAATCCAAGAAGCAAACCATTGTGTTCAGATCTTCTGCAGAGGCCGAGTACAGATCCATGGCTTCCACTTGTTGTGAAGTCACATAGTTGGCCTCCTTGTTGAATGATCTACACATTCCTCATCCCCAATCAACAGTCCTATTTTGTGACAATCAAGCTGCACTTCACATTGCCTCCAATCCAGTTTTCCATGAGAGAACTAAGTACATCAAAATAGATTGTCATTTGGTTCGTGAAAAGCTCAAAACTGGTCTTATCCGCACCATGCATGTCCCTACAGATGTGCAGCCCAATGATATCTTCCAAAAGCTTTCGGTGCTAGACAATTTCATTACTTAATTCACAAGTTGTGCATTGTGGATATACATGCTCCAACTTGAGGGGGAGTGATAAAGAATGTGTATATTTGGTTATGTATAGCTGTGTATTTTATTTTATTTTTTTATTCTTTGATTTCATCCTAGTGATTAAGTGATTTGATTCTACTAGGTGATTTGGTTTTGCTCCTTAATTTAAGGAGATTCTATTGTAAATCTGTATATATACAGACCATTGCAATCAATAGAGGTGAAGATATTCAAAACCAATTTGGTTTTATAAGAAATTTATATCAATTTGAATATATATAAATATGTGTATTTTTTCTGGAGGAAATTTATATGTGAATTTTTGCAAGAGATTTGAAATACATATGACATAGTTGAAATATATATGTTCAAGGGTGTGCAAAATGTATCTTTTTTGGGCCAAAATACTTCTAAAATGTATATGTAATACTCCGGTTCATTTCTCAAGAATTCTGAATTCCGTCCACTGAAAAAGCTTCTTGTCTTGCAAAACCTCAACAGGTAATGGATTTAATGAAAGTGAAGCACAAAAAATCACTACTTTACTGCATATTAAGACCCAAAACTTTCAAAAAACCTTACCAAACCCAAATGTATTACTGTTCAATACACCATAACATTTGTAATATGATTTTAAAGGAAAAATATGACACAACCGAAATACATATGTTCAAGATGTATCCAAAATGTAAACAGAACATTCTGGAGGGATTGTTAAGAATTCCGGTGTAAGAAGAAGCTTTCTGGCATAAAAAACCTAGCGTCAAATGGGTTTGATGAAAATGAAACATGAAAAGTAGAAAAAAAATCAAGCCTTTACTGCATATTAATATCCAAAACTATCATATCCCACTCCAAACCTAAATGTATGTACGATTGTTTCACCCTCACATATGTATTGGGTGCAAATAGAAAAAATATATGACAAAAGAGAAGTATATATGTTACATGCTTTAAAAAAGGTACATTTTTTGGGTCAATGAGATGAAAAATGTATAAGCATCGATCTGTCCGGTTTTGCAACAATTCCGGTGAAGAACGATGTTTCCGGCAACTATTCCTATCTCTGCAATGCCACTCCACGAATAAAGCACACCCAGGATGGAGAAGGTGGTCTGAAGCAATAATGAGTGCTTATGTTTTGATTTCTATTTTTAGATAAATTTGATCCCTTTTTTACTTTGGATATGTTGCCTTTTCTTTATGAAAGGTGGCTACCATTGTTTTGGGATTGCATATGTTGTGCAAAATTTGGCTTCTTTTGTATTAAAGGGCAATTTTGTCTAGGAAAAATAATGAAGGATCTACCAGGTTACTACTTTTTTTCTTGAACCTATTAATCTAAATCTCTAAAAGAAAGGACCTATAACTAAAGAACCCTATTTTTTCTTTTAACTTTTTGGCCATGTAGTGAAATTTAGAATTAATGAAGTGAAAATTCACAGCAGTGCAGTGAAATTAATAAAAAATAGTGAAATTTAGTACGAGTGCAATGAAAGGTTTTATACCAATAGGCCCTTGGTATAAGAGTGCTATACCAATAAGTCCCTGCCTTTTTTAATGATACTTATATCTGTGAAAGTTGATTAAAATGGATAAAAATACCCTTTCATTAACAGGATATTATCCAATATTATCAGAAAATCAACTTAACAGAATATTATTCAATATTATCTCCATGAATCAAGGAATATTTCAAATATTGAAACTCATTTACAAAGGAAAGTCCATCCTAATCAACTTCCTAAAATCAAGGGATTATATCAAGATAAACTTAAATCATATATACATGACCCAAAGTCGTGACTCATTGTGAGTGTGATTTTTAAGTTTGAAAAATTACACAGAGTCATGAATCATTGTGGGCATGCTTATAAGACCATATTGGACCATTGCACAGAGTCGTGACTCTGTGTGGGCGTGCTTATTAATCTTGGATCAGTGCACAGAGTCATGACTCTGTGTGAGCGTGACACATTGTTAGTCCAACACAGCATGAGGAAAAAAAATATAATGCATGTGCAACATTGCATAACCCAGTCTTCCTAAAGGAACTTTATACGATATGATTCCCATGATTTTATCCATGTTTCTAGAATTAAATTTAACCAAATATGATATGGAAAAGGAATTTACAGAGATACTAGTATCTCTGTAAAAAAACATTATTTCATACACAAATGAAACAATAAATATGCATATAAATCATGTAAAAACTAAAATAAAACTAACCTTTTTTGAAGAACAAACCACCCACTTTAAAATACCTTGAAGCAAGAATAATGGAAGTGCTTTAACTGGAAGTGAACACGTGAGGCTATGGAGATGAGGCTATGGAGGTTTCAGATATTTATGTGGGTAATGACCATGAACACGTGAGGTGAGGCTATGTTGGGGAAATGGCCATGAACACGTGAGGCTATGGAGATTTTCGGATAAAACAGTTTTTGAGACTGTTATTGAGGAAAGACAATGAAAGGTCTCCAAAATTCTGATTACAATTCAAATTCAAAAATAAACCTATATCACACTTACCTAATCCGTAGGAGATGTTATTCAAATATTAAATTATCTATTCACAATAATCAAGGGCCTATTGATCATTTTCCCAATTTAGTAATAGTATAATAAAATTCATAAAAAATGCAGTGAAAAAGAGAAATATGCCATTTAAAAAAGGCATAATTGGCCAAAAGTCCTACTTTAGCAATGTTTATTGCTTAAAGTCCTCTCCTATATTTTTTTCTTGGAAAAGTCCTGGTTAGAATAGATTTAATGGCTAAAGTCCTTTTTTTGAAAATCAATTTATTTTATGTACAAAATTGCCTTAGATCCCGTAGATGCTTCCTGACCCTCTTTCATCTTCATTCTCTCCTCATTCTTTTATCTTCTTCTTCTTCTCTCACAAAAATACACCAGCGACAGCCCTACTGCCAGTGATCTTTCGAAGAGCCCAAACCTCACACCAGCGACCTCCTCTACACTTCCCATTTTTGTAGCCACCAGCAATCTTCTTCAACTGCAGATCTGATGTAGAGGGCACGATGCAGATCTGACACAGATCCGGTGCACTTCGCCGGTGAAGGGCATAGAAGACGACCGGTGGCGTTAGAGCTCAAACTCGACGTCTCGATTAGCCCAAGCTCCGACGAAGATTACAGCAGATCAGAGCCAGGGTGAAGATCGAGTTTGATTTGCAACAGAAAGTGGGGGATGGCCAACCAATTCCCGACTTTGTCGCCGAAAGTCTGATGCTTCGCTGTTTAAGTGACCGGTGGTGATGACCCTTACCATTACTGAGATTTTGAGCTCAAAGAGAATGAAGCCCTCTTTCTTTTTTCCTCTCTATCCGATGTGCCCCTCTCTCTCTCCTCGCTCTTTTTCTCTTCCTCTCTGTCCGATCTGCCCTCTCCCCCTCCCCTTCTATTCCTCTTTGTTTCTTTCTCTCTCACATTCTTTCTCTCTATTTGCAAATATGTAGAAGATGCTTTTTTTGTTTTTGTTTTTTTTTTTTTGGATTAATTTCTGGTTTGATTGTTTGAAAAATGTAGGAAAAAGAAATAGATTTTCATTAGAAAAATTAATTTTTTGTTTGGTTGGTGAGAAAATGGAGGAAAAAGAAAGAGATTGTTTTTTCTTGTATTTTTTTTTAAAAATTTTCGATGTAGTGAATTGCGATTCCAGTGTAGAAACTCGAAGTTCCGACGTAGTGACTATGAGTGTCCAAGATAGTGAACTCCGGGTTGGGGTTGAAGGTTGTTTGGAAAAGGAAAGATACTTTTGTCCTATTCATAGTAAAAGGACTTTTGGCACGAAAGATCTTTTGAGATGATTTTTGACATAAAAATCTTATAAAGGAGGACTTTTGGCCAAATTCCCATTTAAAAAATTAAATTTAAATTTATAAAATTACATTCATTAAAAAAAAAAAAAAAAAGCCTAAATAAGACTCTCAACAAAGATCGAACTTAATGCATCAGAATTAAATTTAGGCAACAAAATCCTGAAACCTAAATACATTACATTCTCACGTGGCACAATCGAAGCAAACGCTTAAGAGGGACGTTCTCTGGGAAACTGGCGATCATAATTCAGGTCGAAACGGGCTGAAAAGTGCGAAACCAGAAAATCAATCCTATACATCTTTCTCTCACTCTCTCAAGATTAGAAAACATGGATGAAGAATTGCTGGAATTGCAGAGACAGTTTGAGTTCGCTCAACAAGCGAAATCGAGCATCAGACTATCTGATAGAAACGTAGTCGAATTAGTTCAAAAACTCCAAGAGCTTCAAATCATCGATTTCGACCTTCTCCACACCGTCTCCGGCAAAGAATACATAACACCCGTAACTCTCCAATCCTCTCTTCTCCTCTCAATTTTATTTTACCCTCTGTCTGGTTTCCTGGAAAACGCGGAATGACGACAGGAAAGAAAAGAATATGAAATCAACGAGTCTTGCGTTTGTTGTTATTTTGGTTTCCGAAATATGGAAAATTAAAAAATTTCGAAGGCAAGTTGTTATATTCGGCACAGTTGAGTGGTGGCGTTGGACTTTAGATAGAGAATTATTATTTTCTTTTCGTTTCCAACATTTTCTTAGCATTCAAACAGAGTGTTAGGGTTTTAATTTCATGAAGAGACAATTACCTGCGATATCATTTTTCTAGTTGTTTTTGAAGATTTAGTTTTATTGGTATGTTTGTGATTGTTGTTTGAAATGGTTTTAATGTGATGATATAATTACAATAGGAGCAATTGAGGCATGAAATGGTAGCTGAGATCAAGAAATTAGGCCGTGTTTCTTTGATTGATCTTGCGGATACTACTGGGGTGGATTTGTATCATGTTGAGAAGCAAGCTCAACGTATAGTTACGGATGATCCGGGTCTTATGTTGATTCATGGAGAGATAATATCACAATCTTATTGGGATACAGTAGCTGAAGAAATTAATGAGAGACTTCAGGAATGTAGTCAGATTGCTCTGGCGGAGCTTGCTGCACAGTTACAAGTCGGCTCGGAGTTGGTTGCTTCTGTGCTAGAGCCTCGCCTCGGGACCATGGTAACTTGTTTTCTGAATTCTATATGATTTTGGGATAGCACAGGCAAAACTTTGATATGGGTTGTCTTTGCATTTAGGTGAAAGGTAGACTTGAAGGTGGGCAATTGTATACTCCAGTGTATGTTGCTCATGTTAGTGCCATGGTTCGTGGTGCTGCAAGGGGTATAACAGTTCCGACAAATTTGACGGCATTGTGGAGCTCTTTACAGCAACTACTGCAAGAAATGGATGGAGCTAGTGGTGTGGCTGTTGAAGGTGTATTTTTCCAATCCCTGTTTAATGGGCTGGTGAAGGATGGGGAGATCCTTGGATCGCTTCGTGCAGGAGTTCATTGGACACCAACTGTATGAGACAACAGTCCTTGACTTCATATCGTATTGTTCACAATCTATTTTTTCCTCTTCTCCTTTTGTTTTATATTACTAATCGGTGGCACACAAGATGTCTGTGTAAGACGTAAACCTTGAGGGAGAGAATGTG
>JAESVK010000927.1:1976057-1987080 GCA_017140935.1 Hamamelis virginiana
GTCTAGAAATATATGAGTTCTTCCTTTCTATATAATGTCTTTTTTTTCCCTAGAACATTGGAACTTCGTAACAATTAAAACTAAAGGTATTTGTCGGAGGGGTGACCTTTTTTCTTCTTTTATGTGTGTGGTAGTGAAGCTTTTTTAGTTTGTTCATTACATATTAATATTAGTACTAATATTATCATTATTTAGCCATTGTTTTCACATGGAGTGCAACTGTGCAACAGGTCTTTGCCATTGCTCAAAAGGAGTCTGTAGATTCTTTCTTTTCACAGGTTTGGAGCCCTATTTTCCCACCTGTTGTATTGTTGTGATTTGCAATTTACCTATATAAACATTATGCATGTTTCCTAAATGACATGCATTTCCATACACATGTTTAATCATATAATTTAGTTTTGATCCTGATGGTGGTCTTTATAATATTCTTTTGACGTGAACAGTTAATTTACACTAAAAGGGTATTTTATATGGTACTAGGAGTGATATTTATATCTAGGTTGAGTGGAAATAACTGCTGTGCTATTTGCTACCAATTTGTGAAGTGATTATGTCCATGCTATTCCTCACTGTTGGAGTGACTGACTTTTTATCTAAAGTCATATGTTAAAATATTGTATGCTAATTATCGAAAAAAAAAATTGTATGCTGGTTGTTGGCATTTTGTTTTCATATTTGGAGGCATGCATACATCAGGGTAGATAAATTAAAACTCTCACTATATGTATCATTATATCCTTCTACTATATCATATATATGTTATAGTTCTAGTTTATTTGTACCTGGTTTTGTTTGTTTATACTTATCCAATGGTTTACTCGTGAACCGGTTGCCAATACTTACTGTACTTATTATTCTCTCTGAACTGAATAAACATGCAATGGTATTATGGGTTTTTGTTTTTGTTTTTGTTTTTGTTTTTTTTTGGGTTTTTTTTTGGGGGGGGGGGGGGGTGGTGTTAGGGGTTGCATTGCCTAAGGTTTTAAATATTGTGATTTGTGGAAACTATCACACCTTTGAAAATGAAAATTTTTGTAGAACAATCAATTACGGCTTCTAGAGAATATTTTGCAGCTTTTGAAAAAAAAGTGTGATTTTTTTTTTTTTTTAAACTGTTGAAATTCTTTGTTAAAACCTTAATTAATATAAAAAAACATGTAACTTTTGAGAAAGAAATAATCATACTTGTTATTTCATAATAAGAGAATACGCATATTTATAGCAGAAATTAGTCATCAGATCTGTAACTAATTTTTCTATAAAATAGGAAAAAAACTAAATACAGCAGAAAACAAGGAAACTGCCTAACATAATCTGAACCACTAACTTCAGATTTTATTTAAAGAAAAAATCAAAAAATCAACATCCTAACTACCTCCTAAAACTTCGACAACCTCCCTCAAGTTGGTGCATAGATATCAATCATGCCCAACTTGATAACAAGAAGTTCAAAGTTAGGTTTGGACAATCCTTTTGTGAGGATATCGGCTATTTGTTGCGTTGTTGGAACAAAGGGCATACAAATAGCTCCGCTGTCAATCTTCTCCTTTATAAAGTGCCTATCAATCTCCACATGCTTTGTATGATCATGTTTCACTGGATTCTGTGCAATGTTGATGGCGGCCTTGTTGTCGCAGTCATTGTTCAAAGTCGCGGTCGCGGACGTTGTCGCGTCGCGGATGACTCGTCGCGTCTCGGGCGAGATGCAACTTTAGGCATGAAATAATGTTAAAAAAAAATTAAAAAAATCATAGAAAAATCAGGCAATCAAATTGGAACCATCAAACAAGCAAAATAAATAGCTTAGAGTGCATGATATGACTTAAAACATAAAAAAAGGCGCTAGCGCACTGAATTGGTATAAAATAATTTTATTTTTTATTTAACAAAAATACTTTAGGCCTATTTATGTAAATGATCGCGTTTCCCTTACCATTATTTCTACCATCCGTTTTTAAAATACCTTTGTCAATTTAATATTTTGAGAAACCAACCGTTGGATTAGATTCTTTTTTTATGCATATCATGTATGCAAAAAATCACAGTGATCCAACGGCTGGTTTCAGAATTATGTTGCTGTGAAAAATTATTATAATTAGAAACATTGCAGCTTTTTATGGTGAGATTCTAAAATCTGACTGTTGGATCAATGTGATTTTTGGCATGTATGACTTGTATAAGAGAGTATCTAATTCAATGGTCGATTTATAAAAATATTCAACCGACATTGATAATTTGAAAATCGATGGTAGAAATAATGGTAAAAAATAATAATAATAAATGAAAATTAAACAATAATATAATAATATATTTAGTTCAAAAATAAAATTATAAATTATGATAATTAATTTTTATGGCTACTTGGCAAGTCGGTGGAATTTAAAATCTAAATAAACATAGAAGCAAAAAGTTATTTAATAACATAATAAAATAACTCATATACATAAAAAAATATAAAAGGAAGATATTTTGAGAAAACCAAAGTCCCAAACTCATAAATGATATTTGAGTTTGAGAAGAGGCGAGGAGGGCTCGATTGCTCGAGAGAAGGCGAGACCGCGAGAAGCAAAGAGCAGCGGCAATCTCGCCGGAAAATCTCCAATGCGCTGGCGCCATCCACGAAGTGTCCTCAAACAGTCCAACCAGCCACGAGTTGTCGGCACTCGACAGTCTTGGTTGTCGCTTGTTGGCAGTCTCAGGAAAAAAAAAGGAGTTTTTTTTTGTGTTGCCGACTTGCTGTGGGTACTCAGATCAGAAAAGAAGAGGGAAAAGAAGAAGATGAAGATGAAGAGGAAGAGGAACCGTGGTCTCTTGTTATATGCAGAAAATGAGGACCCTCAACATTTTTCTGCAAAAGCCTGCAGGTCAGTTCCATGGAAAGTTGGAAACCCTCATTTGCAGCTTTCGTTCTTTTCAAAGTTGGAAACCCTCTCTTGTTAACGACTCGTTCATCTCGGATGATATCTCGGCCGAGATGAGACGAGAAGACGAGATCTCGGCACCTCGTCTCGTTTCGGCCGAGATGAACGATTCTTCATTTTCTCGTCGGGATTTACAACTCGGGACGGAATCTCGTTCAGGTGGTCTCCGATACCTGGTTGTTTCGTCCGAGTCATCTCGGTATCGCCCGATACTTCGAACCCTGGTCGCAGTACAGTTTCATTGGCATGTTCACTGGTATCTTCAACTCTTCTAGTATTCGCTTTAACCACAACATCTCACAAACCCCATTAGGCATAGCACGATATTTTGTTTCAGCACTGCTTCTTGCAACCATATTCTGTTTTTTACTCCGCCATGTGACCAAGTTGCCCCATACATAAGTGCAATACCCTGAAGTAGATCTCCTGTCGGTAACTGAACTTGCCCAATCTGCATCAGTATAGGAGTCAATGCTTTGCTGTGTAGTCTTCTAAAAGAGTAAACCTTTGCCTGGTGTATCTTTTAAATATCTCAGGATTCGATAGGATACTTCAAGATGTTTCTCATAGGGTGCATGCATGAACTGGCTTACAAGACTTACGGCAAATGCAATATCTGGCCGTGTATGTGATAAGTAAATCAGTTTCCCTACCAATTTCTGAAACCGAGATGTATCAACAAGATCGCCTTCTTTGTCATCTCCAAGTTTTTGATTGGGATCAATTGGGGTGTCTATTGGCCTACATCCACTCATCCCGGTCTCCTTAAGTAGATCGAGGACGTACTTTTGTTGTGAAACAACAATTCCCTTCCTTGACCGAGCTACCTCCATCCCGAGAAAGTATCTTAAAGACCCCAAATCCTTGATCTCGAACTCTGATGCAAGAGACTTCTTCAGCCGGTTCATCTCGAGCAAATAATCCCTAGTGAGGATTATGTCATCTACATACACAATTAACACAGCTATCTTCCCAACCTGTGATTGTCTCACAAACATAGTGTGATCAGCTTGTCCCTGTGTGTAACCTTGACTTTTAACAAACTGAGAAAACCTCTCGAACCAGGCCCTTGGTGACTGTTTCAGCCTATATAAGGATTTCTTCAGTCTGCACACTTTCGAAATCTCCCATCGAATCCTGGGGGTGCATCCATATATACCTCTTCCTCCGAGTCTCCATTGAGGAAGACATTTTTCACATCCAATTGCTGCAAGGGCCAATCAAGATTTGCTGCAAGTGACAGGAGCACTCTCACAGTGTTTAACTTTGTTACAAGTGCAAAGGTTTCTAGGTAGTCAATGCCATAGGTCTGAGTGAATCCTTTGGCAACTAACCTAGCTTTATGCCTTTCAAGCGATCCATCTGACCTGTATTTAACTGTAAACACCCATTTACAACCTACAGTTGTCTTCCCTCTAGGCAAGTCCACCATCTCCCATGTTTGGTTCTTCTCAAGAGCCTTCATCTCCTCAAAAACAGCCTCCTTCCACTCGGGAACTTTTGGAGCATCCTGCACACTTTTAGGAATCTCCATACAAGAAACTTGTGAGGTAAAAGCATGGAAATTGGGTGAGAGATTTTCATACAACACACAGTTGGACAAAGGGTGTTTGGTACATGACCTTACACATCTTCGGACAGCAATGTGAATATTTGAATTAGTGGACTCACTAGACTCTAACCTAGGACTTGTGGACTTAGGACCAAGACCTGAAGTAGATGGGACCGATTGTGCAGACTCAGAGAGAGTATTACCTGGAGGGTTTGTGGACTCATGGTGGTGTGGAAGATCAGTTGACTCTTTTCCTTGAGTTGTATTCCTTCTCGAATAGACAATATCAAAGGGTATTATCCCTATGTTCTTGGTGCTTGTTTTTTCCTTGTTTGATTCATTGGATTCATGATTTTCATGTGATGGCATTAAGAATGGGCCTGCATTTTCATTATTTAAAGAACATGATTCATAACAAACTGGTACAATAATGTTTGGGTTTTCAACTAGATTCTCAATTTCGGCTAAGGGTGCAAGAGACACATCAGGGACACATCTTCGAGTTGAAAATATTCCAAATGATCCGAATCTTCAATTTTCCTCCCCCCAGAAGATGAGTATTGAAAAACGATTTTTGTTCAAAAAATGTTACATCCATGGTGACAAACATTTTTTTATTAACTTGGTCAAAACATTTGTATCCTTTTTGATTAGAGGCGTATCCAACAAAAACACATTTCCGAGCTTGGGGTTCAAGTTTTCCTCGGGTATGATCATGAATGTGAACAAAAGCAGTACACCCAAATATCTTTAGAGGTAACTTTGATGAAAGCCTATTAGTAGGATAAAACTTATGGAAAAAATCTAAAGGAGTTTCAAAGTTTAAAACCTTACTAGGCATTCGGTTTATAAGATAGGTTGGAGTAAGAATAGCCTCTCCCTAAAGATATTTAGGTACCTTAAGTGTGAAAAGCAATGCCCGAGCTACTTCTAATAGGTGTTTGTTTTTCCTTTTAGCTACTCCGTTCTGTTGAGGAGTATCATTGCAAGAGCTTTGATGAACAATTCCTGTTTCTAAGAAAAAACTTCCTAAAACTTTGTTAAAGTACTCTTTGCCATTATCACTCCTATATATATGAATCGTTTCATGAAATTGGTTTTGCACCATGGTGTAAAAAATTTTAAAGACCGTATTCACATCAGATTTTTCTTTCATTAAATAAACCCAAGTTAACCGAGTATGATCATCAATAAATGCAATAAATGTGACATCATTTTTTTTCCAGAATTTGTAGACACCCGACAAGGTCCCCAAACATCACTGTGGATCATTGTAAATGGCTTAGACGCTTTGTAAGGTTGGGGAGAAAAAGAATGACGATGATGTTTAGCAAACTGACAAATCTCACATTCAAACAAAGATGGACTTTTATTTCTGAAAAGAGTTGGAAACAAATGCTTTAAATACTGAAAACTTGGATGGCCTAGTCTATAATGCCATAACATTATTTCACTATCCTTAAAATTTGAAACAGAATTAAAACAAGTACTAATGTATTGTCTACTCGAGTTGGGTCCATCTTCAAAAAAATAGAGTCCAGCATACTCCCTAGCACTGCCAATCGTCCTCCTCGAACTCAAATCTTGAAATTCACAAAATGATGGAAAAAAATTAACACGACATTTGTGATCAAGGGTGATTTTGCTAATGGACAATAAATTGCAAGAAAGCTTTGGAACATGAAGAACATTATGAAGAATTAAGGAAGGAGAGAGTTGAACAAATCTTGTTCCAGCTACGGCAAAAAGGGAGCCATCTGTAATTTTGACCTTTTTATTGCCTGCACAAGGACTATACGAAGAAAATTTTTTTGAGCAACCTGTCATGTGATCGGTCGCTCCAGAATCGATGATCTAAGGATTTACAGAATTTGGTAAGACACTAAGGAAGGCAGAAATGAAGGAGTTACCTTTCTGAGCTAAACAGCAAGACGGATTTACAGATGTTTTTGGAGATTGAAAAAGTTTGTATAAATGCTCTAACTGCTCATTTGTGAACGGGACCGTTTCCGAGTTGACTTGATGCTCTTGAGAATCCTCAGTTGCAGCCTAGAATGCACGTCTTTCTTCACTATTTTTCTTTTTCCAGTTCGGTGGTTTACCGTGAAGCTTCCAACAGGTATCCTTCGTGTGCCATGATTTTCTACAGTGTTCGCACCATGGCTTCTTCCTTTTGTCACCCTCGGAATCCAACCCTCTCGACACAAGAGCCGAGCCCTTTGGTTCATGATTTGGACTAGGCTTTGGATTTCGCAGCATTATCTTTCGCTGGGATTTCTCACGATGGACTTTAGAAAATACCTCACGGATTGAGGGCAACGGTCTCCGACTAAGAGTTCTCCCTCTCACTTTGTCCAAGTTGCGATTTAGACCAGCAAGAAACATGTAGACACGATCGTTCTCTTCCCTCTTTTTGTAACGAGCACAATCATTAGGATTTTCCCAATCATCATCATAACACTGATCCAATTCCTGCCATAAAGTCACCATTTCATTGTAATAAATGGTAACTTCACGATCACCTTGTTTTGACTGCCAGAGCCGTGTCTTCAAGTCGAAAATCTGTGATGAATTCTCCAGATCAGAATAGCAATCTCGCACAGACTCCCAAACTTCCTTGGCTGTCGGTAAAAACAAGTAAGGCTTCTTAATCGCTGGTTCCATCGAATTGATGAGCCACGCAATGATAAGTGAATTCTCGGATCGACATTTTTTTAGGGTTGGGTCAGTCGTTGCAGGTTGTGTTACTTCGCCTGTCAAATGCCCCAATTTTCCTCGTCCATCAATCGCCAATTTCACCGATTGCTCCCATTCGAGATAATTTTTCCCATCGAGTTTGTGAACCGTGAGCTGTAGATTAGAAATCTGAGAGAAAGACTCTCTAGATGATGTTGACATCGTCGATTGAGTGATCTCGGAGGAATCTGCCGAGGAAGTGGGGTTTCTTGTCGCACCGGTCATCGCCGTCTTCGTCATGGAAAATCAGATCGACAGCACGAGGCTTTGATACCATGTAACTTTTGAGAAAAAGAAATAATCATACTTGTTATCTCATAACAAGAGAATACACATATTTATAGCAGAAATTAGTCTCCAGATCTGTAACTAATTTTGTTATAAAATAGGAAAAAAAACTAAATACAGCAGAAAACAAGGAAACATAATCCGAACCACTAACTTCAGGTTTTATTTAAAGAAAAAATAAAAAAAATCAACATCCTAACTACTTCCTAAAACTTTGACAAAGCATTAACTGTTAGCTGATCTCTACGTAATCAAAGTGAACTATTATAAGAATAAAGGTTGGGAGTGGTTACCAATGAACATGTTTACCAAAAGGTGAACAAGTGCTTTTTAGAATCTTGAATTATTGAAAAATTTATTGGTAGCTAATCTACATAATGATTCTTTCAAAATTCAACTCAACTCAACCCATTTAAATAAAGCTTTAATCCCCACTACTTGGGTTCAGACATTCGGTTACATCAATTCTTTTTGCTCTATCTCAAGTTATGTCCTCCATTAAATCCTTAACAATCATGTCTTTTCTCAATCATCATCTTCATCCATGTTCTTTTTGACATTTCTTCTGTTCTTTTGGCATCTTTGACTTGAACCAAATCATTCTTTTGTACTGGTTCATTTAGTGATATTAGTTGCACACAGCCAAACCATTTTAGATGACTTTCCCTCATCTTGTCCTTAGTTAACGCTGCCTCTAACTTCTCACGAATGCACCGGAATGCTTAAGGTTCCCCCCTCCCCCTTGAAGTTGTTGATTTGTTTCACTGTAGTATGTTTACATGAATATAATTTTCTAGGTATAGTGCAAAATGTTGATCAAACTTAAAACCATATTTTTGTCTCTCTCATTCAGACACAAAAATTCCAAGAAACTGTGCCTATTGTATCATTTACTGGAGATCATCCACCAATCTTTTGTATAATTATTTATTATGTTCTTCTACTCCTTGAGTTATCATCATTTGTGGATAATCTATGTCCTCTTGGGGAATTTTGTACAAGCATTGGTCTCGGCAATTTTGCAAAACTTATCTTATGATCTGATCCATACATATTTGTGGAGCCATAGGATTTATTAAGATATATGCATTGGGAGGGGATTCTAATATGAATGAAGAGATTAATTACCAAAAAAAAGAAAAAAAAACAAGAAAGAAAAAAAGAAAACAAATGATAAGTGATGATATAGTTGCTGTGCCCTTGGTTTTCTATAAACTATTGCCTATTGGCTTGTCTTTAAATTTCATTCTAGACTTCGGAATGTATTGGCATGTTACTTAGCTCAATTGACCTCTTTTTTGATTGAAGTGTAATGAGTAGTTGTATTTATGTACAAACTAAGAGCACTGTATCTTTTGTATTCTTTATGACAGATATTTCTAATATATTTGTTTTTCACTTCTTTCTTGTTTCCGTTATGCTTCACTGTAGAATTCTTTTGTTAGCTATGAAGTTCTTCACAAACTTGGAATTCCTCAACCTATTCAGTACTTGCAGGTATCTTACTACATTTTTTTTTTTTTTTTTAATGTTTTAAGTTTATAATTTTATTGTAAAGAAAAGGCTATGGAAATTATGATGTTTCTCTTTGTTTTTATCTAATCAAAATTGTGTACATGCACTCCAATTTAGTCCAGATATCCTGAAGGTATACCTCTAGTTACTATATTGGTTCACCCGTCAATGATTGCAATGTTGGATGCTGCTGCAGAGGATGCCATTGAAAATGGTAGTTGGTAAGGGCCAGAATCTTACATTGCCCTTTTTTTTTCCCTTTCATTTATGTTTCTCCTGTTAGTTATTTAGTCAATAAGTAAAAATTCTATTCTAGCACAATGAAGCAGTTTCTATACTGTAATTGCGGGAAGATATGAGCATATATTGGTTTTTTGGGTAGCAGAGTATACCGTTTGCTTGTCAGGTGTAATAAGGCTAAGGAATATCCATGTTCTTGTCTGTTACCTTGCCTTGACTGAGACCCTCTTTTATTTCATTAAAATTTGTTCGTTGAAAGCTACCATTTATCTTTGTGAGAGTGGAAAGGCTAGAATAAAATCAGCTTTCCTCTGACATGGAGGAGAGTTTCAAAAAGTATACTTTTTCTTTTAAGTTTACTTCTCTATTTTTTTTCCCATTTGGTTTGCAGGCAGAATCATATTCATAATTGATTCATTTTATGCATCGAATGCCCACTTTAAATAACTTCTGATTTTTTCCCTTTTTCTTTGTCCCTCTAATTCTTCACACCCTAAAGTTGGGTGAATTCCCCTATTTTTTTAACTTGTGGCAGTAAGTTTGTCATGCTTTTCCACGATCTTGCCTGGTCTTATGATCTCTTTTCTTGTCCTTGTTTTTTATGCTGTCTACCACATCTAAATCATAATGTATTTTTAAGAAAATTCAGAGCTATGTTAATGGAAATAAACAACTTCCTTGGGCTAGTGCTTTAATGTAGGGAAAATCCTCACCTGTGACTGAGATGCAGTAAACCACTTGCTAAACAAACCCTTTGGAGTATCTTTGCACATGAAACGAACATGGTTTGGAATGTTCACAGATAGTAAATGAGTGGACCACTTTCCGCAGCCTGGATCTTATATAAACCCAAGCTATAACATTTATTTGGTATAATTTGGCTTATGTATATTGTGGCCCAACTAGTGATGGAGGGGGGTGAATAGTATCTAAAGCAAACTTTGATAAAATATGTGGAATTTGAAAACTAATTAAACAAGTGCAAATAATGAACAAATATAAATGCAAAAGAGAGAGAGAGAAATCAAATACGGCGATTTTAGCGTGGTTTGAACTCCGCCTACATCCACGCTTCAAGCAATCCACTTGATGATTCCAATCCACTTACAATCTCTTTTGCCGGGTGGAGATCGAGACCTTACACTAATCTTCTTTGCGGATAGAAGATAGAAAAAGCCCAATCTTACTTTCTGGTGTAGATCAAACCATACAATGATCTTGTTTTCGGGTGAAGATCAAACCTTTCCCAAATGATCAAACCTCACTTCTTTTTACAACAGGTGTTATTGCCCAACCCTTTCACAACCAAAATGAAAGATAAAAATTTTAAGTACAAATAAACTCCCCAATGAGTAGATTTAACAAATCAAAGTTCACTCTATAATCTCTCAAAGATTTAATTAAGTTGGCTCAAAAGAGAATGATAAAATTTAACTAAGTTAGCCCAAGAGATAATGATGAAAATAGGGCTTGATTCTCACAAAGTTGATGAATACGATTTTAACTCTTGTTTGTGTATTATCATTAGCCTAAACAAACCCCAAGTAATGAGTATAAATAAGAATGGGTGATACTTTGATCGTTGGGGGTCAAAATAGAGCCATTAGGGGGCTTTTTCAAAGCTAACCATTATTCTTCCCCGAGCTGATGATTCAACTTTTAATTACTCAACTAGTCATGCTGAGAATCAAAGTTACGATTTTGGGCTTGGCTTAGTCGACTAGTCCCAAGGCCTAGTCGACTAGTCCCAAGGCCTAGTCGACTAGTC
>JAESVK010000927.1:1995337-2027522 GCA_017140935.1 Hamamelis virginiana
CCCCCCCCCCCCCTTCCTTAAATATTTCATAAAAGTTGAACAGCTGTTATTCACATGGGACGCCCAGGACAGGGAATGGTACTGTTGTGTAGGCCTGTTTCTTCTCTCTATATTCCATTAATTTGCTTCCTTTTGAATAGCTTTATTTATTTATTTATTTCCTTTTTGTTCCTGAAAACCCAATAACCTAATGCCTGCCCCTATTCTCTTTCTTTCTGTGTGCATACAAATAGTCGAAAAATAAAATCATCTGTTGGAAATCTATTGTGGTCATTGTGGGTTTGGATACTCTAAAAACTTCTTTATAATTATTGTTTTGGATGGTCATTGAAATAATGTCTCTTTATTGGCCAGGATATATTTGATCGCATGGAGAAAGAGATGGAAGCCTTTAGTTTTTTGGGATCTTCTGGCTCCATGTTGTATGATGATTTGCATTTGGTCAAGGAAGCTAAATTTGGGCATGATTCAAGCAAGTTCACCAATTCAAATGAAATTGGTGATGAGACTGGTAGTAATAAACAGGCCACGGAGAAAGGGTCAAGGAAGAAAAAGGGAAAGTCATCTGGGAATGCAAAGAGTGTCACTGCTGAAACTGGTCTAGATAACCAAGAATCCATTTCTATGAAATCTAAGAAAAACCAGAGGAAAGGCAAGGATACATCTTCCTTGCAAGTATCAGAATCAAAAACAGGTTCTAAGAAAGAATTCGATAAAATCAAGGACGACAATATGAGTATTCCTTCAGAAGAGTGGGTAATGCACAAGATTGCAGCAATGGTTCCTGACTTTGAAGAACAAGGTCTGTTGAATCTGATTATAGGTGTGTTCATTCTAGTTATTCAGCTCATCAGACATTTGCTTTATAGTCAATTTTGACATATGCAGTGGTCTGATTTGGCAGGTATGGATGATCCCCAAATAATTCGAGGACTTTTAGCAAACTATTTGAGACCTATGCTGCACAACTCATGGAAGGAGAGGCGAAAGACATTGTTCACGGAAAATGCCGAGAAAATGAAACATTTAATTGACAGTTTGCAAAGGAAGTTTGATGAGGTTAGCACAGTTATGATGGCTGTTTGTCTGCATTCAGTACCTTTTTCCCCTTAGGAATTTATTTTTCAGCATTGGGTGTCCTCTTGGATATAAGTATGTGCTTGTCGGCTGTTATTCTGCACCCATAAATTTGGCAGCTGTTGTGTAACAAACTGTGTCTTCTCATGCTGCTCTTTCTTTTCTTTTGCTTTTCAGTTGTGCCTAAATATGCAGCTCTATGAAAAAGCTTTAGATCTGTTTGAAGATGACCAGCCAACCTCGGTGAGAGTTTACTTTCAGTTATTGATATTTTATGAGGTTGCTATTGAATATTGATGATTAATAAAAACGTTTCTCTCTATGATTTGCAGGTTATTTTACATAGACATCTGTTGAGAACAACGGCTACTTCTATCGTGGAAGCACTCTTAATTAATCTGGTAGCTTTACATACCATTCTGTTTTAGTTGACCCATGTATTGGTTTTAAAGGGCTAAACTTTGTTTCAAGTGAACAGAGGGTCTAATACTATGGATTCATCCAATGTAGGACACACACAACAAACTGAAGAATGGAATTGAAATTGAAGAATCTCAAAATCCAGAATCCGCTTCACTTACTCCTGGAGAAAGGATATCTCTTGTATGAAATAATCCACTATCTGATGTAGCCTTATGGCATTTATAACCTATTTAAATTTTAATATTTGTAGTGATTGTGTAAATTAATTACTCACATTCATAATTTAGGAATAACATCTTTATAATGGCCAAATATTTGATAAAACCCATTTTCTGCTTTCTCAGGCAAAGAGTTTGCCAGGTTCTCTTTCAGCTAAGGCCCTTACAGTAGTTGAAGCTTTGGAAGGAAAGGTACATGTTTTATTTGAACCACAATTCTTCATTAAGAGTCAATCTCATAGAAATAATCATTTTTATGTTTTCTGATTTCCTAGCAGAAGAAATAAAAATAAAGTCTCATTTCTCCTTGCATGCTTGGCACTGATTCTTATTGTTGATAATAACATTCCCCTTTTACCATGGATTATAATTTGTAGATGTCCGCAAATCTATAATTGGTCTTGAACTTAAAAGATAATTTTAGCAAGTGTCTTGACTTCTTCATATTTTTTCTGATCTCTTGTCTCTTCTATTTTAGTTAATTTCTGCATCATTTCAATATATATATATATATATATATATATATATATATATACAGGAATGCTATGTTCAGGCCGACCTTATGCAAAGTTGCTTAAGGTTGCCTCTATATGGTCAATTTTAGATGACAGTTCGTAAAATTGACCATTGGATTAGATGCCCCTCTTCTGTATGTCATGTCTGCAAAAAATCACAGTGATCCGACGGTTGGTTTTTGAAAAGTCTGACGTTAAAAAAAATGGTGATATTTTGAAGAACAAATAAGTAGCATATTTTCACAATGACATTTTTCAAAAACCAACCGTCGGATCACTGTGAGTTTTTGCAGGCATGACATACAAAAGAGGGGTATCTAATCCAACGGTCAGTTTTACAAACTGTCGTCTAAAATTGGCCATATGGAAGCGACCTAACGCAACTTTGCGTAAGACCGGCCTGAATGAATATATATATAACTCTGACATACTAAGAACTAAGAAGTCAGCTTGCATAGCTGTCCCTTATTTTTTTATTGTTGTAATGTAAGAGAAAGACTCATTATAAGATTCATCTCTGAAGCTTGTTTATCAAAGAAAAAAGTACTTGATAATTTAAAGTCAGTCTTTTCTTTTTGAGAAGTTCTGGTTTAGTTATGATTGCAACAAAAAATCTTTATATTGTTTAGTTTCTTTTGTTCATTTCTTTATTTATACAGCTTGTGCAAGATATATTTGATCCATTAGAAAAACACACTATAAATTGCATATTTTTTTATTTGTTAACTTTACTGCAATTACTTTAAATTCTGAATGTTGTATGTGCAGCGTGTGGAAACATTCATGACTGCACTGAGAGCAATGGCGGAGGAGAGGTAATAATGTGTTATATTATTTGTGTATTTGCAGCTTTTATGTGATTGTGGAGCATCTGTATTGATGTGGTACTTGGCATATAAATTTTGGTTCTCATGTTTGCAGTGGGTTACTCTTTAAGAAGCTTGATAAGAAATTGGAAAGAACTCTTCTACATTCATATCGCAAGGTATGCCTGCTTTCAATGCCAAGGATATGTCAGATTTCTTTACTTTGCGATTAGGTTTGATCTCTAACTTGCACAATTTTCATAATCTGTGTGTGTGTGTGTGTGAGAGAGAGAGAGAGAGAGAGTATAGTTTACAGGGCATCTCAAACTTGGGTGGGGAAGGCCGTGAGTGAAGCTAGTTATGATTATACAATGTAGCAGTCCCAAAGAGTTCCCAGAATTCTCGGGCGCAGCGGGTTACTAGAGAATTCTAGAAAGGGCCACACTACTGATGTGGATCATAATGCATAAGGATAGGATTAGTTATTATTTATTTTATTTTAGTTAAGCTATTTTTATTTGGTTGTAATTCTTTTATTAGTTTCCTTGTGGAAGTATAATTGCTTTAATTAGTTTCCTAGTCTGAGTAGGATTGTTTCTATATAAAGGGGATAAACCCTTTATTTTGATTAGACTTGATGATAATGAATTTTCTCCCTAATATTCTGAGTTCTCTCTCTCTTTCTCTTTCTTTCTCCCTAATATTCTGATTTCTCTCTAGTTCTTTCTCTCTATTTCTCTCTCTTTCCCTCTATTTCTTTTCTTGGTATTCAAGTCTCATCAATTGGTATCAAAGCATTACCTCGATCCACAAAGTTTTTGCTGCCTCCAACTCACGTGCTTGGAAATCTTCACTTTGCGCCGCCCCCAATATCTACTCAGTATTCACTGCCTCTTTCTCTCTCTATATATATATATATAAAAGACGACACAAGGACCCGCGCCCCACTACTAAAAAAACAAGACCTGCTTACTGTATATATATATATAAATAAAGACCCGACGTCAAATACCGCCCTCCACCACTGCCATGACTGCCGGAATACTCCCAACCACCTCCCCAATCGCAAACGATCACGCCGGAAGAAACCCCGTCACCGGAAAGTCCCCCACGCGCCGTCACGCGCGGCTGAGCAATCGGCGCGTCAGATCCACACGCGCGCGTAAGATTCACGCGCCTCAAGCCTTCAACGCGTCATATCCACGTGCGACACTCTCAGCTCGGCTCACGTAGCTTCGGCTCGGCGGCTTGGACCCGACCCGATTTTGACTCGGCAACCCAGTTCATTGACCCGACCCGTTGACCGACCCGGTCAAACCTTTGACCTTTAACCGCCACGTGTCACCTGGCATCATCACTTCTGGAAAATTACCATTTGGCGCCTCCATCCTTCTGGAAATTACAGTTTGGTCCTCAGCTCTCTGGAAAATTACATTTTGGCGCCTCAGCTTTCTGGAAAATTACAGTTTGGCCCCTGCAGCTTTCCAGCATTTTTCGACGTCCCGGTTCCGATTTTGAGGTCCATTTGGGTCACTTCGACCTCCACAGAGGAGTTTTATACATCATTGTGCCTCGGTGAACGGTAAACATCTCTTTTCATTGAAAATTGTAGATTTTTTTTTCAGTTAGTTGGTAGTTTCTTAAATTTGTGTTAGGTCCCTTTACGCCTTCTATCCTTGTTCCAAAAAAAAAAAAAGAGCCAAAATGAAAACATTTACTCTTGTCATCTTTCCTTTATTGTTTCATTTTTCAAATTCTAGGCCACCTTTCTAATATATTTCACACACTCATTGCATTCTCATTCCCTACTTCACTTTTTTCATACTTAGGCATGCAGCTTGCATTTTTTTTCTTCATTTTATTTCAGTTTTCTTAAGTGTTCATAAGTGGTAATTTGGCTTTCTAATTTAAGTAATTAAGACGTGTCAGCATCTACCACCCATTTACCCATCCACCCCAACTTCACCATTACCTTACACCATGACTTTGACTGACCGCTGCATAGCCATAGAGCAAGACATGACCATTGTCCAACAGGACATAGCCACTTTGAAAGAGTCATTTACCAGATTTGATCGTGACACTAAGATTGAGTTTACCACACTCCGTGAGTCCATCACTGCACTTAGGGAGGAGTTAGCCCAGTCTTGAGGTCAGGGTAGAGTTTCTGACCCCGGGGATGTTGCCAATGATCCCCCAATCGTTCGACAACCAATGAGCGGTCCACATTCGATGACCCTTCTGCTTTTGCAGATCATACCCCTCCGGAGGAAACTTTCGATGCTGAAAGGGATCTTGAGCTCGATGATGAGCAAGAGCAGTCCCATCTCGCTATCATGCGATGCATCCGGTCTACTCCTTTAGGGGAGGGATTGGAAGAGCACGAGCATCTTTCACACCTTTGTCAAATGTGGGGATAAAGTTTGTAAGGTTGTGATTGATAGTGGAAGTACTATGAATGTGGTCTCCACAGCCGGTGTAGCTCGAATGAAGTTAAAGCTCGAACCTCACCCTCAGCCTTATAGGGTAGCTTGGGTCGACAAGACCTCTTTACCGGTCTCAGACAGGTGTTTGGTTCCTCTTCAGATGGGAGACTATTCTGATAAGATTTGGTGCGATGTCCTCCCTATGGATGTCGCCCATATTTTACTTGGTCGTCCTTGGCTTTTTGACTTGGATGTGACCAACAACGGAAGGGATAATTCTTACATTTTTAAGCATAACGGGAAATCTATTCGATTACTTTTTGCCAAACCGTCTCCCACGAGAAGAAATCCCAAGGTTAAGAATACTTCCCAAACTCCTGTCAAAAACCCATATTCATGTCCTATCTCGAAAGGAGTTTGTGCGGGAATGACAAGAGTTTGGCATAGTTTTGGCGCCTATAGTCCAACAATTACTCCCGGTTTCTTTAGAAAAGGTTGTTGAAGCTCCTCTTGAGGTCACTACCTTATTAGAGGACTTTAGAGATGTCATACCGGATGAGTTGCCTAGTGAGTTGCCACCCAGGAGGGATATCCAACATGCCATAGATTTTGTGCCTAGTCTCCGTTACCTAACTTGCCTCATTATAGGATGAACCCTAGAGAGCGTAATGAGTTAAATAGGCAAGTCGAGGGCTCTTGGAGAATGTGCGTTGATAGCTGTGCCATCAACAAAATTACGGTCAAGTACAGGTTTCCTTTACCTCAGACCGATGGGCCAACTGAGATTGTTAATAGGGGTCTGGGAAATTTACTTAAGTGCTTTGTAGGGGAGCGTCCTGGGAATTGGGACTTAATTTTACCGACTGCGGAGTTTGCATCTCATGTATCTGTTAATCGATCAACTGGTAAGACTCCTTTTCAAATTGTTTGTGACCTTTTCCCTCGCCAACCCTTTGCCACCGTTTCCCTTCCCACTGACTGTCGTCATTTTACTTCTACTGATATTTTTGCCCAGCATATTCCTGATCTCCATGCTGACGTCCGTCAAAAAATTGCTTTAAATACTGAACAGTACAAATTAGCTGTTGATGTTCATCATAGGAAACTGGATTTTGATGAAGAAGATTATGTTATGGTGCGTATCCACCCTGCTTGTTATTCTACATATTCCATCCCACCATTGCATACCCGAACCACTACATCCTTTCGTATCATTCGTAAGTTGGGATCTAATGCTTCTTTAATTGACTTATCTTCTGATATGAATTTTAATCCTGTTTTCAATGTTGAGGATTTGTTTCCTTACCGAGACACTTTTGAGCCTCCTATTGTGCCAGGTTTGTCTACAGGTGGCTTTACATTTTCTCGTACCGTAGCTCCGGTGCCCGTTATCCCATGCTTTCAATTTCTACGCACCGTTCTGATTGGCGATTTTATAGCAGCTCGGACTATTCTGTTACATAGTGGTCCTTACCGACGGTATCTTGTTCGCTGGAGGGATCGCCCTGGCATTGGGGATATTTGGAATACGGAAGATGACTGTCCGCGTCTTGATCTTAATCATTTGAAGGTTTATCAGCATTGTAACTCTTCGGAGGAGAGTTTTTCTCAGCCGAGGAGAATTGATGTGGATCATATTGCATAAGGATATTAGTTATTATTTGTTTTATTTTAGTTAAGCTATTTTTATTTGGTTGTAATTCTTTTATTAGTTTCCTTGTGGAAGTATAATTGCTTTAATTAGTTTCTTAGTCTGAGTAGGATTGTTTTCTATATAAAGGGGATAAACCCTTTATTTTGATTAGACTTGATGATAATGAATTTTCTCCCTAATATTCTGAGTTCTCTCTCTCTTTCTCTTTCTTTCTCCCTAATATTCTGATTTCTCTCTAGTTCTTTCTCTCTATTTCTCTCTCTATTTCTCTCTCTTTCCCTCTATTTCTTTTCTTGGTATTCAAGTCTCATCAACTACTCCACACACTTCCCTCCATCTTGTGGGCAATGCTAGAAGGATCAAAAAGCTTGCTAGAGCTTGGGGCACTCTAGAAGCTTCCATGGAAGGGAAAGGAAGCACTTTGTACAAATACCTTGTGGCTTGTTACTAGAATATTCTAGAAACTTGTAAATACTTGTTGCTTGTAGAATGTTCTAGACATTGGACATACTAGAATCTCTCTAGATGATTCTTTGGTAGGCTATAAATAGGTGAAGAGCCCATTTTCTCCAAACCATACAAGAGTTCTCAAGTAGCTCTTTCAATTGTTAGGCTTGTAAGTTCTCTCAAAGTAACACACACATTCATTCCAAACTTGTGTCTTGCTCTCTTCCATGGTTCAAAGTCTCGGGCGCGGATAGGGCTGCAAACGAGTCGAGCTTTGGATTGCTCAATTTGGGATTGGTTGAAAGCTTGATTATTTAAATTTGAGCCGAGCTTGAGCCTAGACTAATCAAGCTGAGCTTTGGTTTGTTTGAGCTTGGTTAATATATTATCGAGCTTGTTTGCGAGCTGTTCATGAACAGCTTGGTTCACTTGCAACCCTAAATTACAATAAAGGAAAGTTAAAAATTAATACGGGAAAACCTAAAAAATAGCTTCTATAAACTAGGTCTATACTAGAAATCAAAAGGACCAGAAAAAATGCCTATAAATATTAAACTTGTTCAAGACCATATCATGAACTTTTTTTGTGAGTCTAAACACGAGCCTATTAACGAGCTTGTTCACGAACATAAACAAGATGAGCCTAGCTGCCTAGGTCTGTTTGAGCTTGGCTTGTTTAATAAATGAACGAACCCAAATGAGCCCTTTTCGAGCATGTTTATGAGCTGCTCACGGATGGCTTGGTTCATTTGCAGCCCAAGTCGCGGATGTCTTGGTCATGGACATCTCATTGCATCTCAATTGAAATGCAACTTTAGGTTAAACCTCATGAAAGAATGTTAATTTTTTTTTTTTTTTAAACATTAAAAATCATAAAGAATAAAACAAACACATTGAACCTATAAAATAGGCAAAATAAATAACTTAAGATGTAGAATATGACAAACATCAAAATAGGCACTAGTGCGATATAGTATCATGAGATAATGGGTTAAATTATAACTTTTTAAAAATAGTATAATTGTTAGTAAAAGTTACATTACACCATTGTTTTTTGTACGATGAAGTGTTAGGCTGTTTTTCATAAAAATCATAAAAAGGATTGCACCTTAAAAATAATAGGATTAAAATCACTTTAGTACCGTGTACTTTGGGGGTATTGTCAATTAAGTTAACTTATTTTAATTTTATCAATTAGGGCCTAAAAGTTTAACAAATCATGCAATTTGGTCCCAACGGTTGGGATGACCATTAAATGCTAATGGAATTAATGATGTGGCACTATAATGGATCCTAGCCTTAAATAAATAGGTAAGCCATGAATCATGAAAATGCACCAAAAATTCCCATATGTCATGTAGATTATTAGGAAAATAAATCTAGGCAGAAAAAAGAGAAGTTTGGAGTCAAAACTGGAAGCTCCCATGCAGCTTGCTTGACCAGTAATTGCGGTCCAAGCTTGGACGTTTCATTTGATATGCTATTTGTTAAAATTGAAGCATAGTTCTATTATTCTAAGAATATACATGATGTATGGGAATTTTTGGTGCATTTTCATGATTTATGGCTTACCTATTTATTTATTTTGATTTATGTAAGGTTTCAAAACAAAATTCACAATAAACCATTAAGGGCTTTAAAATTAATGAGCTTTGGATATGTTGTAGAGCTTGATTTTTCGGATTTTTAGAGACAAAATCACTGAAAACGTATTGGTAGGTTGAGAGAAAACTTAGAGAGAAGTTTGGAACAAAATTATGGGGGAAAAAAAGAAAAGAGATCTGGGATGATGTTGAGAGAAAACTTATTTATTTTGATTTATTTATGGTTTCAAAACAAAATTCACAATAAATCATTAAGTGCTTTAAAATTAATGAGCTTTGTATATGTTGTAGAGCTTGATTTTATGGATTTTTTGAGACAAAATCACTGGAAACGTATTAGTAGGTTGAGAGAAAACTTAGAGAGAAGTTTGGAACAAAATCAGGAAAAAAAAAAAAAAAAAGGAAAAGAAATCTGGGATGATGTGGCACTATCATCATCATCAATTCCATTAGCATTTAACGGCCATCCCAGATGCTAGACCAAATTACATGATTTGTTAAACTTTGAGGCCTTTATTGATAAAATTGGAAAGAGTTGGACTTAATTGACAGTATGCCCGAAGTATATGGTGGTAATTTTAACCCTAAATAATAAAAGGAACTAATTTATAAATTAAGTAAATATGTTAAAATGATTGAGATCTTGGCCGAGACAACTGAAATCTAAACGAGATGACGGAGATCTCGGCCGTGATAAGACGGATGATTGACATCTCAGCCGAGACGAGATGAAATGACCGAGATCTCGGTTGAGACGAGAAGAGGAGATTTCTCTTTATATATTTCACTCAGGTGAAGTTCTCGTCTCGATCCCTACCTAGACCTAGATGACTTGTCCTAATCATCTCAGTCTCGGCCTAGACTTTGAACCATGCTCTCTTCTATTCTTAGCAATCTTTGTTCACATGTTGGGTTAACAACTGACTTAACACTAACAAGCAAGGCTTGAAGGAGTCTAGGCCACATGGGCACATTGGAAAATTCTAAGGCTGTGACAAGTTAACTGTGGTTGCCTGGCCTCTCAATATGGATCATAAATTTTTTGTTGATAATGCAAATGATGATTTATAACCCCACCATGGATTTATGCAATGTTCAACTGGTGTCATCATTTCGTGAATCTCTAAATCTGTTGTCATTTTTAAAAGTTGTTTCAAGACAAGGAAATGATCTGTGACCTTATAGTTGCTGGGTGACCTTAATTCTTACCCCTTTTCATATTCTTCTTTTAGTCCAATTAGTGGTTGATTTTTTTGGAATTCAAGCAATGCATTTTTGTCTGTCCGCATTTTTTTTTGGCTTGAGGTTTTTGGGGGTTTTGGTGACAAAAAAGTTGATACTTGATAGGCAAGTCAGGATGAATTGTATGGTCTCTATCATTTCTTACATGAATGCTTTATACTGTTATGTTATTGTCAGGATTTGACTTCTCAAGTATCTGCTGAAACTGATCCTGTTCCACTTCTACCAAAAGTTGTTTCTCTTCTTTATATACAGGTCAGTTAATTCACATTGTTATATGTTTGAATCTTTACTAGTTTGTGCTTCTTATACACGCATGCATGCATCCTCGCTTCTTTGCTCTCCTTTGAAGATGGGTGTTCTTTCTTGTAGGCTCACAATAAAGCTCTTCAAGCCCCTGGTAGGGCCATATCAATTGCTGTTTCTCGATTGAAGGTATGTAGTGTATTTTATACTTATCCCAAGAAAAGAAGAGGCAAGGCTAGCCAGATATTCTCTATGGCTCTGTTTGGCCTTGCGGTTAGATAGATCTTGGAAATGGTATTTGAAAATTTTCATCAATGTTGTGCCCCAAGTTCTAGTGTGTATTTTATTACCGAGCTCAAGATTTTGGATACGTTTTTGACACTGAACTTAAAAATAATTGACTGTGGTCTCCTGTATACGGTGCCTCATTCAGCAGTATCGACACTTTATCTTAATTTCATTTTCAAATGAAACAATTGGAGCCTTGTAGAAAAATGACATGTAAACTACATTTTTGGCAGAGACATTAATAGTTTGCCCATTAAAATAATCTTGACTTTGTGGTGGTTTGAACTTTAAACATGTATCAGTAAGGTCAATTAAAAGAGAGCAGTTAGGGGCTAAGTTGCGTAGGAAGATTAAAAGGGGATGGAGGATATCCAAGAGGACATCGATAGAGTAAGATCTGGTGTCAGAATCTTTTTCTGCATGACTTTGCTTTTGATATAGGTACACTGAACTCATGTTACCAGCCCCAAACTTAATAAATGTAAAAACTGCAAAACATGTGTAGGGTACAGGATAAAAAAGAAGCATGTGAGGTTTTCTTTCTGCATACATCTTGTATATGGCTCTTGCTTGTTTTGTGAATAATACAGTTACCATCTTGCTTGTTTTGTGAATAATACAGTTACCTATCTTCAGACAAAAAAAAAAAAAAAAAAAAAAAGAAATGAGATAAACTCGCAATCCTATCCTGTTAAATTGGTTTTAAGCCACTACTCTATATTTGCCAGTCTTGGTCCAAAGCTGGAACCTAGCTCCCAAAATTTATTGAAGTTATGATTATAGAGTGCTAATCTTTGATACTATAGAGTAATGATGACTTTTGGTTCTTTATTGATTGACTGAATAACAGTGGGGATATTGTTCTCGAGGTTGTTGGGTTTGGGAATAGTAGTCTCATTAATGATATAAACTTTGCAACATTTACTTGGGATGGGGAATTCGGATGTGTGTGTTACAGAAAGAAGTAGGGTAATTGCAAATTAACCTTTGCCATACCGCTTGAACTAGTTATTTATTTATTTATTTATTTTCAATAGTTATGTATCTTGTATTAGGATTATATCATGTTTCAGGTGGTTTAATATTTTTTCTGATAAATTCTATAATATATATTTTTGGAATGTAGTTATTGTCACATACTGGATTTGGTGTTAGGTAAAAAATATATGCCTGGCATAACATAACATATTTATATTATACTTCTCTCAATAATAACAACAATAATAATAAACACATGCTTGAGATATTTATTTCATTCTCTATGTGGTCTTTTTTATTCCAATTTTGTCTCATTTACTCGTGTAAATTTCTCAGGATAAACTAGATGATTCAGCATACAAGATCTTAATGGATTACCACACTGCAACAGTGACCCTTTTAGCACTAATATCTGCTTCAACTGATGATGTGAGTAAACATTTTGCGTTTCATTTGATCTTATTGGATTCTTGGAGTTTGTAAATCTTTTTTTACACTAGAACTTTCTTACCATTTGGGCTTGAATTAGATTAGAGTGAATGTTCTTTTGATCACACTTTGAAAATTTCAGTCCTCTGTATGGGGATATTATTACTCACTAAACAGGGTTTGTGTTATGATAGTATATTATACTAGTGAGAACTCTTTGTTATATGCGAGACTAGAAAAAGTCGAAGGGTCTCGTTTTCCCCTTGTGTTGATTGTTACTCAATCTTGTGTGGTCTTTTTTCTTTTTAATCAGGAAAAGGACTGTACATCTGACAGAATTTTGAGTAAAAGGGAGCTTCTGGAGAACCTAATGCCAGCACTGAAAGGCTTGGTTTTGGGCACCTCACAATCTTGACTTAGCATGATATTATTCTCAGAAAGTCGAGTTTACTGCTGGAAGATGCTTCCATTGAGTAGGCTATGTTCAGTTCTATTTTTATTTTTTCCCCTTGTAAAGATATACTGGAAGGTGCGAGTTTGTAGTCTGAAACCACCTTGTAAACTTGAGAGGCTGAAATAGAGATTCTCTCGAGAACTTGAAATGCTAATATCAGTTATGATCTGCCATTTTTGTTTTTTTTGTTTTTGTTTTTTGGGCTTAATAGTTATAGTTCTTTGGTGTAAATAACCAGTGTTTGCCTCATTGAAATGCTCATGGAATTGTTATGTCAGATTGAGATACATTGTAAAATATCATTTCAGCTGTGGGTATTGAATTGGTTACATAGCCCATGGTTATCAGAGATGACTTGATTGATTTTAGGGCATTTTATGCTAATAATACCATTTTTTGCATAAACTACCTCCGTGGGCACTATGAAAAAATGATGCGGATAGGCGCTGTACACTTTCTTGACAAATTTGCACCTCCAATGCTAAAAAATTGACATACATTTTCAAATTTTCTTAATGGTTCTCCTTACATATATGCAGTACCCCATTTTTTCACATTGTTCTCAGTACCCCACATAACTTGCGGTTCTCCAATCCAATCGAATCCATACCAAAAAAATGTCCCATCGAAAAGTTCAATGGACTGGCTACAAAAAAAAAGTAGCAATTGCAATGGCAATTTCCTTTGCTAGTTAGTAGTGCATTTTTCTGTTGCTAAGGCCTTTTTGTGATGGGGATTTTCATTGCAATTCCGTCGCAATTGCTATAGTCGCAACAAAAATATAAGTTGCAACAATTTTTTTCGTTGCAATAAAATGTAGCAACGGTAACCCCTTTGTAAGGAAAAAGCTTTATATTATTATTTTTATACAAATTTTTGCAACAGAAATTGCCGTTGCAAGTGTTCAAATTTATAAATTCAACCTTGTTTGCGACAGAATTAATCATGGCAAAACGTGATAAATTTATTTATTTATTATTATTATTATTATTATTTTTTAACAAATCCTACTTTCATTTCTATTGAAACCATTTCTCAATCATATGGTTCATGACTTATTGCATAAAATAAATTAACCTGACAATCCAATCAATTATATTTCATAGAATAACTTCCATTAGTAGCATACAAATAACTTCCATCCATAATAATAAGTTCGACAAAGTATGAATTAAATTGAGTGACCTATGAGGAAAATAACTTGACTGCTCAATTTCTCTGTAATTTATTGTACCTTGATGGGTAATATTAATAGAGAAGAAATCCATGAAATAAATGAATCTATTAGTAGTGTTTAAGAGGTCAAACATCTTGAACTTAATCATTGCATTTGAAAGATTCAATTACATTTTGAGATATCTAAAGAATGAAGATATCATACCAACAATCCTATGCTGTAAACAGGAGACTACCTATTAAGTAAATTACAAAGCTGAAGAGCTAGGCTGGGTTAAATTTTGGAAACATTGAAGAGGGGGGCATGGTATGGATAACTTCAGAGGTGCATGGTATGGATAACTTCAGAACAAGACAATTTGTATGTATCCTTTATTTGGATCCTTGTTATGTAATACAAAGGTATGGCAATAAGTAAAATCTACTCATTAGCATTCTGCATGTATATGTAAGAAGAAATGCTTTGTAAGCTTTTTATGTCGTATAAATTCTAATATTTACTATTTTAGGTCGAATAACATCAAAACTGAAAAGGAGTGAAGCTTTAAGATAGACTAATCCCTCTCGCATTAGCATACTTGGCACTTCTTTACAAAGTCGGAACATCTGATGCCTTAAATAGTATACCAGGTGGTATAATTACAAAGCATATGAAGTGTAAATCAAATGCAAGCAGGCATTACTAATAGCTGGTAAGAAAAGCTAGAGTAGTGATTCATTGACTTTCAACTTTTCACTATTATTTTTCATTTGCAGTCAGAGAGTTGCCCATTTATCCTTTTATGTTTTTCAATAACATCTTTCTTTCTCACTTTGCATGAAGTGAGCACCAAAATTAGCTCTGCTTCTCCTATGGCATCCTTCCTCAACTGTCATACTTTTCAAGTGATATTCACACAAAACCTATCTATATTTTTAGAAACTATGGCATCTAAACTGAATTGGATTGCAAATTGGATGGGCTATATCTAAAGTCCCACCAATAAAGCAATCTTATTATACTGTACAGAGATCTTTAAACACATCACATCCATATCCCACCATCCAAGTTTCAGCAGAAGATTAATCTCAACTAGGCAATCTCCTATTCTATAAGTTCATGGATCGGACATTTCCTTGATGGTCCCTACTGATTCAATGATATCAAATGCATGGTACTGAAGAAAATATAGTATCAACCATTAATGGTTCTTCGCCACAGGTTAGAAACAGACAAAGCCAGACAACCAAAAGTCCTGTACCTAGACCACATAACACCATATCCAAGAATGCAAAAACATGGCCAAGAATGTAAAGGGGGGAAAAAGGACCTTTCAAAGCTGCACATTCGCCTACATCCACAATATCTATATTTCAAGTCCATAACCAAAGGAGAAGATATCCAATGAGAGAAACTATATGATCATAAAATCATACACAGCAAGTCCAGCCAAACAGGCTGCATTTTAGTCAGAGTTGCAACCTTGTAGTCTTAACTGTCTATTTTTTGCCTCATTTTGCCAATACATTGACACAAACAAAACAAAAAAAAAAAAAAAATGGAGGATGAAAACAAAGCCATTAGAACATAATTATAACTTACTTGTTAGCTTGGCACTTAGACAAATTTAATGGATTAGTTATATATTTTTCCTTGATCACCATTTTTAACAAAACACAAGTTTAATCCACCAAAATCAAATCTAGGAACATTCATTGAAACTCTAGATTTCTACTAAATGTAATTGTGATTTTACCTGTCCAAATCCCTCATTGCCCAAACAAGACTCCTTATTTGGCTTGATAATTATCCTCCAAGAGTGAAGAGTGTAGGTGCCAACAAACTCTTTAGAACAAGCATTCCTGATTGGCTTCGAACTCCTTGAAAACTAATCTAATTCTAGCCAATTTATCTTTGGCTAGAATTAAAGAATTTAATTAAAACCAATTTACTGGCCATCTAATGGCCCGGTTAAAAAATGGATTAACACATATATAAATATTTCCTCAATTTTATAGAGATATTTTTGTCAATCATATCATAAGCTGATGATTTATTGGTCTCTTGATACATGGCTCTACTTCAGATTCTCATATTTGAGTACATAGGAGTATACTTTTGGGACAAATTTTTTGAAAATATAGTATTTTAAAATGCAACTTTCTTACACCTAGCTTGACAGAGGAATTGATGGAAATAGGTGCTGAAATAGAACAAGATTTAACCTCAAATCAATAATAATCTCTGCACTCAGATCTCTACTTTCTAGCCATTCAGTCAGCATATGGGCAGAAGGGAGAAAACATGATGGACTATTGGATGATAAGTATAAAATTTCGTTTTATGTTTTTTAAGTATAGCAACTTTCTTTCTCACTCTGCACCAAAATTAGCTCTGCTTCTCCTCCTATAGTCCTATGGCATCTTTCCTCAACTGTCATACTTTTCACATAAAACCTATCTATAATTTTAGAAACTAGGGCATCATGGATATCAAAGGTAGCGGCTAAAGGCAATGTCAGGTCCATGCATGAACTTAATTATAGAATAGGAGATTGTCTTGTCTAGTTGAAATTAATCTTGTGCTGAATTAAAGATCTCTGTATATGCAGTGTAATTAATAAGATTGCTAGCTTAATTGGTGGGCCGGACTTTAGATATATAGCCCATCCAATTCACCCTTTAGTCTGAAATTAATGACGCACGAGTGAACAAAATACAATCGGTTATCCTAGAGCCTCCCAATCAAGATTTTTTTGCCAAGTCTCACCCTTCTCTTTTAGTATTTAAGCCCTGTTTGTATAGGTTTCTTTTAAAATTACTTTTGGAGAACTATCACTTTATATATCTCTTTAAAATTATGTCTTATCCAACTCTTGGTATTTCAAAACTTTCACACCAAAAGTGATTGTAGCAAAAGTTAAGGAGTCTATCTTTGACCAATCATTCCATATATATTCCATAAGTTGTTTAAAAGTGATTATCACCCATCTTTTTAGATCAAGTGAAATTTTGAAATCTAAAAGTGAATTTAAGCAAAGTTATTCCAAACGGTCCCTACTATTGATCTTCCAGATGAATCATCAAACAATTCATTTCATTAGTTGGGTTACTCCTATCCCTCTTGGAAGGCAATAAATTAATTTCTATTATATGAATATTCTTGCGAGAGTCCATTCTCATTTTTAGATGTTGGAGCAATCAGTTTACCTTAGTTTGATGATCAGTACCACTCCCATCAAATCTCTATAGAAGTGCATTAGACTCACATTCATTTCTTTTATCAGACTAGTTGGATTGAAAGTCGTCGGGCGTTGGAATTGTACGAAAATTGATAGTCTTAATGGAAATGGCAAGACAAGCGAAACTCACAATAGTGATGTATCCCACTTTTTACCCAAATTCTTTCGTTTAAGTATTCAATTGCATAGTTTTGCTATTTTTGGAAAGATTTCAATTGTCAATTACTTTCTCTATAGAAGTCCGTTTGATGAGCCATTGATTCCATGACAATCCTTGCAGCTTAAATTAGTAGATTTTGATTTTATATTGTATATTTCCATTTTTGGTAATATTTCCTTTTTATGAAATTTTGCTTGGCTGTATTAGGGTTTTTCCTTGTATAAGTATGCGTGTAGCCACCTTGGATTATCAGTTTTTGAATTAATAAGAATTATTGTAAGAGTTTTCAATCTTTTTTCCCCAGTTTCTCTCTTTGTGAAAATTGAATTTTGGATGCCTATTTTCCTGGCACTGTCTATGTGAGTCAACAAGTCGATAAAAGGTTGTTCGTTATTTTTGAGCTAGTCATCAATATTCCACTGTATCACACGTTCTCAAATATGAAATTGGCAGTTGACAAGTACAATTCAACATAAGCATAGAATTGTTAGTTCTTTTTTTTTTAACAAAAAAAAAAAAAAAAAAAAAGCCTTAGGACCCTTTGGATTAGTATTACCTAAAGGGTGTGGATATTGCAACCCCAAAAATTTGTTTCTACACCCCATAAATCATTGTTCCTAAAATGTATGGACAAATTAATCATCAAGAACATCTAAAATTCAAAAAAAAAAGAAAAAAAGAAAAGAAAAGGGGATGCAGTGATTAGTAGGATTAGGGCTAAACTGGGTTTGAGGGTATTTTAGGAAATTTTTAAAATTTATTGATCAAATAATGAGATTTAAATAATATATGGGAGCTAGAGATCATTTAAAGGGGTTGCAAGTGCACCGTCCTAAAATTATTTTTGGAGCTTAAAATTTTACTTAATCTAAGAGTTGAGGTGATAATCACTTTTAGGTGACTAGAGGTGATTGGATGGAAATTGGCTAAAGTTGGTCTTCTAACTTTTGCCACAATCACTTTTATATGAAAATTTTGATAAGTGAAGTGATGGTTTGGACATAATTCTAAAGAAATATGTGAAGAGATAGTTCTCAATCCAAAAGTGATTACAAAAAAAACTAATCCAATTGAGTCCTTCATGGATAGGGTTTCATGAGATAAATATTGCTTCAAAATCAATTTCTTCCAAGAACACGATCAAATAACGAAGATACTAAAGTCAAAATCAAAGTATTTTACTTTACCTCTGCTGGGAGCAGAAATCCCATGAACCCGTGATAGTGCATATAGATCATGCCATAAAAATTAAATATGAAACCTTTAGATTAAAAAGATGAATCCGTACCTTTGAGATCTGTCTAGATTGATCTCAATGAATCACGAACCGTAGAAATCTGTTCGAGCTCTTCAAGCCTTCTACCGTATTCCTCCTATGCCAGAACGTGAAGAGAGAGTGGCTCTCTTTGTGCTCTCTCGCGGCTGCCTCTAGGGTTTAGAAATAATATTTCGTCTAACCTAGAGGCTGCCCAACATGACATATATATAGGCTACGGTAGGGACCTAAAAGCAAATAAATAAGTTTCGGGCTCCCAATATAAATATTAATTATAATTCATTCCACTAAAGAATTATAATTGCACTCCCTCACTTATTCGAAATTCTATTCCGAGCTCTTTGTTATTAAATACTTATTAATCTTTCCACGTTAAGATTACAGATACCAGTTGATTAAAATAAATCACTGGCAATTTTATTTAATTAACATCTGTTAATCTCCTTGAGACCTTCCACTTAACTTATTTGATATGTCGAATACAAAATCCACCTGCAGGGTTTGACATAATCAAAACTTATAAGCATCCTCAATGGGGTATCATCAATCCATATTACAGGACGTGGATTCCGTTAATAATTAATATACACCATACGATTAATGTTGTTACCCAACTTACCGAGTTTATTGACCCATAAAAGATCTCACTCTATATGAATCAAGATAACAAATACTAAGTGTATGTGTATATTAAATATTTCGGGATTAAGAGTATAAGCATTCATAATAACCATTAGGTATTAATTGTTTAATATGTTAGTATAAAACAATTACCCCAAGACAGTCTCATTCAATACACACAAGTGTACTAGCACAAGAAGTCGGAACTAAACCGTTCCCCATAGTCAAGACAGACCTACTAAAATCTTGTGCAACAATCTTACCGATGGTGTGTCCAACTCTATCTTAGACTATGAACAATAAGCTTATATTCTACAAGAACTGATGATTTGATCTTCTGTGTGTAAGCCGAACTCTACACACCAGATCATCTACTATGTAGAATAAAAGACGCACATGCATAACATTAAAAGATAATATAATGCAAACATAGCTCATACAGATTCTCATTTAAAATGCAATATCAGAATTCATTAATAAATAAATACTAAGATCTATTACATAAAAGCATGGCTTTTAGTATATATCCCCAACAACCTCGTGCAGTGTGCATTGGAGAATATATTCACAGCTTTTCGATGAATATTAGAACCCAATTTTCAAATCCAGGATAGAAGGAATATCTTTTATTTGTGAGGTCATCTCCAATCCTTTAGTCTCACTCCTACTCAAATTGAGTAAAATTTTAAGTGAAAGGCTTGATTTGAAGAGCTATCCAATCTTTTAATCAAATCTTTAAAAAAAATTATCTTTCCATCCCAAGATTTTTTTTTTTTTATTATTATTAATTTCAGCAGCCAAACAAGAGTGAACATGTTTCCAACAATGCTATGACCGTTAGGATTTTAAGTCAAAGATTTGAGTCAAGTTCAATTTGGGTAAGGATTCGAGTATAACTCAACTTGGTATAGGTTTGATTAAATATTTGGAGAGCATTTTTAATCCATTTTTATTGAAATATAAATTTGAGGAGCAGTTCAAATAAAGATTAGAGATGCCCTCATTCCATCACTTGACCAAACAATTCAAACCTATTATACATCTCAAGGCAATTACTTCCCACGTGTATTTTGCCAAATCATCATAGAATTCTTAGTGATGACAATGTATACACAAATTTCGTGTCTGGAATCAAAAGAACAAAAAATGTGGACAAATAATAATTTTATTAATTTTTCTAAAAAAAAGAATGGGTACAGTCCTCTGTTTGTATATTCTTTACAAGAGAATAAATCCTCGATCTCTTTTGATGGCTTGACGATCCGATGGCTTGACGATCCAAGGGCTTGAAAGCTTGATCTTGAATTGAGCTTTGATGGCTTCTCTCCATATACGTGGATTTGATGTAAATGATTTGAGTTCGAGGGCTTTAGGCTTGATCTCGAACAAGGCTTTTGTGAACTTTGATTCAAGGGCTTGGACGCTTGATCTTGAACCAAGGTATTTCTAGGCTTGATGTTGATCCAAGGGCAATTGATGCATGTTCTTAAATCGGGCTTCAAAGGTGGAAGACTCGAAACTTGTGTCTTGTGCTTGATGAATCTTTCACAATGTTGAAGGAAGCTTGAAGGTTTAAAGTCTGGAGTTTGGCAGAGTTTCAGTACTTTAGTCTAGCTGAATGTTTGGAGTTTTGCAGAGCTTTAATGCTTTGACCGGTTGAATGCATGAAATTTGGCAGAGCTTAATTCAATGCTTTTGATGGTTAAAGGCACTTTGTAATAAATGGGAGCCTCTTATTTATAGGCAAAACTAAAACTCTTTGTTTGGAATCCTAAATTTGAATCCCTTAATTTAAGGGACGCTCGCCAATTTAGAGAATTTTTTATTTTCTCATATTTGACATTTAATTTGAATTTAAATTTGATGAAAACTTTGACACATCATGTGGTGATGTGGCCTTTCATGGGTTGACACGTGTTAGTTGCTATGGGTCCACAATATTGTTTTATGAATAACATGTACACGTGCTAGTCTTTAGCTTGATTTCTTATCTAGTCACGGAGTCAACCATTTGAAATATTGACTGTTTTGACCAATTAGGCGGTGATATGCTCCCTGCTAAATTTTTGATGTCTACTGACAAAAACTAAGTATCCTGCTTAGGCTGATCGCAATATGTCATCACATTTCACGATCCAATGGCACACATCAATTAAGGTAAATTCAAAATTTTGAAAAAGAAATGTTCTTGAAAATAAATTTGTTTAAGGTAAATAATGTGTACTAGCTATTGGATCAAAAAATGTGATGACTTATCGCGATCTTAAAAGCCAGGGGACAAAAACCAAACTCATCACTTCACCAAACAATTCAAACCCTCCAAACATCTCAAGGCAAACTCTTCCCTTGCGTAACTTTATTTAAATTTGACACAAAAGAAACCTTGAATTACCACTAACCCTCACCAACACAGATTGGCCAAACTAATTAACAACCAAAAGTACACATTAGTGGTGTCAAAATGGGTGGATCGGGCTGCCCGGCCCATTAAGGTAATGGGTTAACGGGTTATTGGATGGGGCCGTTAAGCTATCGGACCAGATCGGCCTAGTCTAATAAGAGGAAAAGGCCAGTCCAATCTATTCCATTAGACCAGTCCACTAAGGTAATTGGGTGGATCAGATCGAGCTAACGGATTGTGCTGATTGGCTAATGGATCGGGCTAGCAGGCTAATGGATCGGACTAACGGGTTTTTTCAATTTTAATGGGCTAATGGATCGGGCTAACAGGCTAATGGATCAAGCTAACGAGCTAACGGATCGGGCCAAACGAGCTAATGGGTGGAACAAATCAAATTGAACTAGCAGATCAATTTAAGCTGCTTATCGGATTCAGATCGGGCCGGCCCATTGGACAAAAAACCTTAGCCCAGTCTAGTCTATTTACTATGGATTAGATCAGTCCAGTCCATTAGTTATCGGACCGAATCGGGCCTAATCCGTTAGCTTATCGGACCGGTAAGCAGGCCAAATGGACGGCCCATTCATTTTGACACCGCTATTACACATTATGAAGTAACTATTGAGTTTGCAATTACCATTTAAAATAGATGGGTCGGCTTGGTCGCAGCTTTTTACGGCTTCAATGACCCAAAGTCATGCAAGGGAGACAGACACTCAAAAGCCATGAAAGGAACCAGTATTCAAGAAGTTACAGAAACCAACCAGTATTCAAGAAGTTACAGAAACCATTATTTTGTTGACCTTGTCTTTGTGGGTATTTAAAAAATGTTATATTTTAAGGTGCATGAAGTAAAAGTCCATAAACATTGTAAAAATGCATAAAATTAAGATGATGCAAAGGGCTTAGGCTGCGTTAGGTTTACGGGATTGGAATCCCAATCTTGGAAGTATCCATTGTCGGGCAAAAAATAATGGGTTTTATTACAACCCACGCCTATACTTGGTAAGTCTGGAATTGATAATCAAAATCCTAAAATATTCCTAATTAACTTGTTTGGATGGGCAAAGAACGTGAATAGAAATGTTATTAAATTCCCAAAATACCTATAATCAATGTAAGATATTTATCCCCGAATTGGACTCTCTCTCTCTCTCTCTCAACATTTTACCGTAAACGATCAATTTAATAGAATCCAAACAATTTTTCATTAATCAAGTGAAAAGATGCACAAAAGATTTTAACATTACAAAACTTTCCGATTCTCACCATCACCATCAAAGTTAAACATGATAATACATGAGTAATCATCAAAAGCAAGAAAATAAATGAGTAATCACAACCATGTCATTCAAATAGTATTCTTCCTCTTATGATTGGAGATGATCTTAGACCAATATACAAAAAATCTTGGATAAAAAATAAAAATAAAAATAAAATTCAAACAAATATCCAACTTCAAGAAATGCACTATATATTACATAACTCCAAACCAAAGAAAAGGAGATTTAAGGGGGATCTCATTAATCTTCAAAATTGGTTGCTCCCCTCTTCATAATTTCTTCCATTTCTTTCCTTCCACACACACAGCATAAGATAAGAAAGAATCATTCTATGAACATAGGGCATGCTTGACCAGGGTGGAGAGTACACATTTAAAGTTAAAGAGGCAATTTGGATGTAATAAATTTGGTTGCAGTAATTTGAATTTTGAGACATCATGGCCACATATAGGGATGAGATGGGAATGGAGATTGTCAAATAGTGGGAAATGATCTAGGATATTTAGGTAATTGTGTGAATTTGGTATACCAAGGAAAGCATGCCAAATTTATAAATCTTTATATGCAACTGCCTCCAATATGAGGGTAGGCTTATGGTGATGACCCTTATGCTTGCCATGTCCAGTGGAGGAACCAAAGCATGTCTAAGTGGGGCTGTTGCCCCCCTGCCCTTGTGAAAGTTGTTATTTATAATTTACATACGCTATTATATTTATATTATATGTCCTTAAAAGTTTGAAATAAAGGTAGCACCCCCACTCTTAAGATATGAAATTTAAAATTTCCATATATAATATTTAATTGTATAATATATATTTTTTCTTTTATTCATATTTTTTTTGGAGATTTTTCCTCAATATTCCTATAATTTGTAAAAATTCTTAACACGGAACCATGTTTTCATAATTTAACAAAATATTTTTTTTTTGGACCAAAATGTCCTTCACATAACATAATCCAGTCATAAATTATGCCATATATGATTATATCACAACCTAAATCTTAAAAAAAAAAAAATGGAAATTGGGAATTATACACATTTTTTTGGGATTATGAACAAAAATTCTGTTTGGGGATTTTGTGTTAATTTGAGGATTATGGCTTAATATGGGAATTGGGGATCATGAATTAATCATTGCATTTGATATATAGATTCAATTACATTTTGAGATATCTAAAGAATGAAGATATCATACCAACCATCCTCCGCAAGATACTGCCTATCAAGTAAATTACAAAACTGGAGAGCAACTAGCACTTTTCAACTCTACAAGTATATGTAAGAAGAAATGTTTTGTAACCCATTTACTAATCTCTCTCTCTCTCTCTCACACACACACACACACACACACACATTCTGGTGAAAACAGAGGACCCAGTATCAGTAGTCTCTAATATCTAACTGTATCACGAGAATTCAAATCCCCAATACTCTTTCCAATCCGTTATTGCCAAGATGAAGAACTGCTCATGTAATCTTCAAGGTTAATAGTAGCTCTCTGTGTAGACTATTGTCATTTAAATGCAGTTGATATCGGCAAAGTTAAATGTTAAATAATGCTTGGAAAATCACCTGATGGAAAGAATAAAATTTCCAATTCCTGAAAGTCACTCCAATTTTTAAAAGATTTCCCAATAATCTATTTTTTGAGAGATCTAGAGCTCTCAATCTTATTTTATTTCCAATTCCTGAAAACCTCTCTCTCTCTCTTAGCTGGGACGATTAATGGTGGGCTTTTATTTTATTTTCTCCACATTGTGATGAAGAAGCACATTTGGCTCTATTAATTAAAGCTGTACAATCAATATAAGAAACAAAGACACTCAAAATAAGGCATGCAGCTCCTCTGTTTTTTATTCAAATGGGAATTCATCATAATTTTATTAAGCATAAGGCATACAAAACAGAGTTTAACTGCTGGCTACTAAATAAGAAGAAAAACAACTACTTAGAAAAAATCCTCAACATGATGTGTGTGTGTGTGTATGTGAGAGAGAGAGAGAGAGAGAGAACATACAGTTACTGCTACACACATACCTGCAACTTAATAAGCATTTTTCTTTCAATCGGCATTATGGTTTCTCTTCATCTTCTTCTTCAGCCTAGCTGCCTTCACTGCTACAGCCACAAATATCCAATCATAAATTTCATCGACACTGGAAGAGTGCATATCTCCAACTCCTCTTGAACAGTAAAACCCCAACAACTCCCCATAACCCAGTCATGTAGCCTAGCATTACAGTGATGTAAAACCATACTTTCTCAGACTTGTCTTCTCTGTTGTCATCTTCATAACCATTGGGAATTGGAACACTAGGTGGCTCGTCACCTGGGCATTTCTTTGGTAGTGGACCTCCACAGAGTTCAAGGTTGCCAGCATAAATGGACGAATCATTAAGAGTTTGGAGCTGATTACCTGTTGGAATTGGTCCAGAGAAGTTGTTGTAAGACAAGTCCAAGTGGCTTAGAAAAGTTAAGGCTGAGATGCTCTGTGGAATCAAGCCAGAAAGTTGATTTGTAGAGAAATCAAGTGATTCTAATGACGTCAAGTTCCCAATATTCTTAGGGATGCTTCCTCTTAAATGATTATGCGACAAATTCAAACCAAGCAATCCAGAAAGGTGCATCAGCTCTTCAGGTATCGTGCCGATCAAGTTATTACATGAAAGGCCCATGTTTACTACAAGCCGCAGTATTGATGTAAATTCAATCTCTCTTCCTTTTATGACCTGCATAGCATTCTCATAATCCCATTCTGTTGAATAATTAATGTTTGGGACTCCATTTAAAATCATGCTGCTGAGATTTCCAAAACAATCAGGGATGGTTCCTATAAGATTGTTTTTTGCAAGGTCCAAAATTTTAAGTCTATTGAGGTTGCATATTTGTGAAGGAATACTACCATTGAACATATTCTTTCGTAGCCTCAAAATTTGCAATAACTCTAGCCTACTGTCGATCCAATTAGGTATATTTCCATAAAATCCATTCTCTCCTAGATCCAGAAGTTCCAATTCTGAGCAATTTTTCAAGGCCAGAGGAAGCTCTCCAGTAAGACTATTGTTGTTCAAGTGCAAAAAAGCCAGCTGCTTATAAAGATGCCCAATTGAGCTTGAAATTGCCCCTGTTAGCTTGTTAGATGATAGATTAATCATCCACAAATCTTGATAAACACTCCAACAATTAGGAATGTTCCCAGATAACCTATTTTTTGAGAGATCTAGATAACGCAGAGTTTCAATTTTCACAATGAGCTTGGTATGGTACCATTTATAAGGTTGTCAGCAAGATATAAAGTACGCATTGTAGGCATGACATCACCAATATTTTGTGGAAGGCGTCCACTAATTTGGTTGTGAGAGAGATCCAAGTCAATGAGAGGCAAATTCTTAAGCTAATTTGGTATAGGTCCGGAAATGCTGGCATTGGAGAGAATCAATTGTGTGGCTTCTCTTTGCGTTTGAAGCCACTGTGGAAATTTAGTACCGATATTGCAAGACCCCATTCTGATGCTTTTGAGTTGAAAAGGTGGCAGCCAATTAGATTTCGCCTTGAAAGCAAAAGGATTAGAACTAATACTCAACTCTTCCAACATTGAGAGGTTAGCAAAGTGAACTTCTGAAACTGTACCTTCCAAGGAATTTGACGAGATATCTAGACTCTTGAGGTTCAAAAGTTGTCCAAGAGAATCTGGAATCGTCCCATTCAACATATTGGAAGAAAGATCAAGCTCTCTCAAGGTTGACATTTCTCCAAGCCATGCTGGAATTGGGCCATAGAATGAATTCCACCTGAGATCAAGGTGTTTTAATTTCTTAAGCTTTCGTAACGAATTGGGCAACAAACCGGTGAGTCCTGTATAGCTCAAAGTCAGTACCTCCAACTCATAGCTAATGCATCCGGATAAATTGTGATAAGCTTCTAATGACTTTCCACGTAGTACGTAATGATTAGAATCCAGAGTTAATAATTTCAAGTGACAATGATTCCATAAGATGGTCGATGATCCGCCTTCAATGCTATTGAACTCATTGGATCCAAGATAAAGATGTACAAGACTCTTAAAATTACCCAACCAGAGTGGAATTGAAGAATTGAAAGAGTTAGCCGATAGATCAAGGACTCTCAGAGAAGTCATATTTTGAAGCACTTGTGAAAATGGGCCTTCAAATGAGTTATGTCCAAGATCAAGATGTACAAGAGTCATATTTTGAAACACGTGGAAATGGGCCTTCAAATGAGTTGTATCCAAGATCAATATGTACAAGGCTCTTAAAATTACCCAATCAGGGTGGAATTAAAGAATTGAAAATGTTATGTGATAGATCAAGGACTTTCAGAGAAGTCATATTTTGAAGAACATGTGGAATTGGGCCTTCAAATGAGTTATAGCTCAGATCTAGGTATTGAACAGTAAAAAGAAATGTAGAATTAACGTAAGCTTGAGAATGATGAGTGTTATTAAGTCCACACAATGGCAAACGTAACACTAATAGAGAAGGAAGCCTATTGAGTACCTGCATCAAATTGAATGCCCTTCCAAGGTAAATGTAACTCATGTCAAGGTGATGCAAGGACAATAAATGAGAAACCCATTCAACATTCTGAATTGTTGGTGCTGTATTGGAATAAATTCTGAATTAAGATCAAGAACAAGCAAGTTGGTGAGATTTCCCAGCTGACTTGGAACTATTCCACTAAGGTCTGTGCCAGAGAGATTCAAATACCTCAGCGGTTTCATCAAACCAAAGAACTTGGGAAATGGAGTTCCTTGAAAATCGATTCCACTCAAGTCCAAGTAATTCAAGTGCCTCAACTCAAGCAAACAAGAGTTTACCTCATGGCCCATTAACTGAGCCTCATACCCGTAGTCTGAGTAGTTTGTCCTTCGGAGATCAAGCTTGACAACATGTCCATTACTTGGACGGCAGCTTACCCCTTTCCATTTGCAGCAATCTGTGCCTGTCCAAGAAGAGAGCCGAAGTGCAGGGTCTCGGAGGCTGTGTTTGAACTTTAGAAGAGCTTCTCTCTCTCTTTTTATGCAACCCAAGCTCGAATTCTGGCACCAACACAACTGCAACGTTTCAATGAACAACAAAACAAGTAAAAGAAACCCGCTAGTGTAAAACTTCCCCATGTTCAAGAACCAACAAGATTTATGGTTTTTCCAAAGACTATAAAGTAATGTCCATGGAGAATGATGGCCTGCATACGAGAGAGAGTGAGAGAGCGAGTAGTCAATGAGTCAACGAAGTCATACCAATGTCACTTCTAGGAAGGTTCATTAGTGGAGAGAAAGCTACACAGATGAGACCATCATAAATAACCATACGAAGAAGTAGGCAATGAATCAACGAAGTCATACCAACTACTTTTTCTCTTCCTCTATGTCACTTCTAGGAAGGATCATTAGTGGAGAAAAAACAACAGAGACGGGACCATTAGCTGGAAATAAATAAAATTCCATTATGTGAATCTTCTTGCAAGAGTCCATTCCCATTTTCAGATGTTGGAGCAATCAATTCGCCTTAATTTCTAATTGCCAATGCGCGCACTTCTTTCGCTAAAAGAATGCAGCAGATGGGATGAGCACCTTCAAGAATTGTATCTTTCAGCTGTTTGTATAAAGAAGGAATACAAACCCAGAAAATGATAATTAAAGCATCTTTTTACCAATTCAACACAAGGAAAATACACACAGATGCACATGCATAAGAAAGAGGTTCCCATTAACCTGCTCCAAAGTACATTTGGGCAAGCACTTTTATGCATTATAAAGATGCGAATGTCCCATTTTAATTAACAGTATGTTCCGGTCCTGCCATTCTCAAATCTGAAATTGGCATCGGACACACATAAGCATGAAATTCTTAGATATAAAAAAAAATAAAAACGGGTCTCTTTTTCTCCCAAGATTTTCTTTTTATTAACTTCAGCGGCCAAACAGGAGTGAACCAGCCTGTTTCCACAGCGCTGTGACCGTTAGGATTTTAACTCAAAGATTAGAGTCAAGTTCAATATGGGTAAGGATTAAAGTATAAGTTATAACTCAACTTGTGTTTATTTCATGATAATACATGAGTAATCTATTGGGTTTATTTCTTTTGGACTGGACAAGCATTGGTCATTGGGCCTATTATGCATTTCATTTCTTATGGTTTTTGTCTTTTGGGCCATAAGGGGATGGACTCAACTCATGATCCATGAGAGAACAGCCCCTATTCTCACCCATACAAGAGACCAACTGCCCCTTAGGCTGGCTCTCTCCTCTTTCTTGACCACTCGTGAGAATGGGGTTTTAGGCAATCCAGACCGTTTATCAAATCGGACAAGTGATTGGGTTAAGGGTCAACCAGTTCAACCGTTGGGTCAATCGGGTTGAACCATGACGTCACATAAATATATTATTTATTATTTATTATGGCAAAAGCTGTAAAAGATGCAAAATAGATTCAAAATATAATTTTTTTTTAAATGTTTGTGCAATCAATTCATATATTTGAATGTATATGCGGTCATCAAAATTGAAAATTGATAATTACTCTTGATCAATCTTTATTATTTATATTTTTTAAAATGCACAATAAGAATATTGTATTATTAAATTAGGTGCCTTGGGTTTCTTTTTGCTATTTGGGTTTTTTTAAAGACTAATTTGCCTTTTTAGCCTTCTTGGCTTTAAGCGAATTTTTAAAAGATTGGGACTATTTTAGTCATTTTAGCACCTTTTTATTTTTTGACTAAAACTCAGCTGGTTCTTTTAACTCGCCAATAAACCTGTAAACCCGTTGATTCAATAGCCGAGTTGACCGATTTTTACTAAAAAGGCCAGTTTTCATTATGACTGGGTTTTAGGGGGTTAAACCACCCGGTGCGGTAACCGGTTTCCGGTTGCACCGACTGGTCTGGTCCAAGTTTTACAACACTGGTTTTAGGGCAAGAGAATGGTAGTTTCTCTCTACACATACACACTCTCCATGGACGCTGATTTTCAGCAACAATTGGTGAGCAAAGAAGCTTCAAAAAGGGATTTCATGAAGCCTCTTCATCTAATCAAAGATGTATTTTATATTTAGTGGTTTATTATATATGCTATGGATGAAGTTTGTATTTTGGTTGAGAATTTTTCCAACAATTGGTATCAGAGCAAACAAATTTCTCTCCATGGCTATGTATCTTGTTAGTCTTTTGTGTTCAATTTGATTCATATTGCTCATGCCATGTTCCACCTTGCGTATGGTGTGAGAAGAGCACAAAACCACTAAATTGAAACTCATGTGCTGTTTTAGTCTCATGGAGGTTTATGAATTTCTGCAATATGTAGTTTATGCATTTCTCTTATGTGGACAATAGGTAAGTGATAATTTTCATATTGAATATATTCTTTTATTTATCTTATGCGCTATTGGTTACTTGAATAAAATTCTAGTCTTAATAGAATTCTTATTCTAGTATTAATTATCTTCTTCTTATCTAATTGATTAAGTAGTTGTTTTCTACTTGGTATATAGTTCTGTGTAATACAGAATTAATATACATATATTACAACATATGAACATTATGGATTGCTAATATTATTTGTATGATTTATTTAATTTATTTATTTACACACAATAATATCCAAATTCTAAATAGTCTAATCATATTTTCCAACAATTTCTATTTTGGGATAGTTAAAATAAATTAATGAATTATAAATCTATTCTTATCTTGTGCTTGTAAAACGTTCCAAGGCTCTAGTGATAGAAAGCGACTCTCAAGTGGCGTTAGCATGGGTGTATTCTGTTGACAGGGTCCCTTGGAGATTGTCTTTCATCTTTAACAATATTTCTCTTTTGTGCCTTGCTATTGGTGATGTTTCTTTTCAGTATGCTCCTAGAATTGCGAATGTTGTGCCAGATCATCTTGCCAATTAAGTCAGGAGTTCATAGAGCTCAAGAGTTGGTAGTGTGGTTTTAATCCGGCCATCTTGAGGTGTCTTTGGGCCTGGTTTATTCTCTCTGTGTTCTTGCAGTAGGTGGGTTTTCTCTGTTTCCGTCTAGTCTCTTCAATTGCTAGTTGATGATTGGCTTGTAAGATTTTGAGGGGTGCCATCAGGCTATCTTGGAGGGAGTGTTCGCTTTTTATGTTAGACTGTTAGTAGCTACTGCTGTTTCTTTTTGTATTCCTGTGTTTTGAGCAAAGATGGGTTCAGGCTTTGGGGTTTTCTTGTATGAGTTATTTTGGGGGGTCAGGTCTTCAATTCTTGGGTCGGATTTTATTTGTTATTGCTCTATTTTCCTGTAATCTTTATAACCTTCTAATAAATCTTTCCTTTCGCTGAACAAAAAAAAAAAAAGATTGTCACACCGTAGTGTAGGGGCTTTCGGAAGTGGGAACCCAAGTTCAAAGAAGAGAAACTGAAGCCATGTAACTTCAGCGGTGGCATTAGCAATGGCTTAATTTATATTCGGATTCCATAGAGGAGCGGGGTATGGTGAATTGTTTGTGAGAGGACCGGGAAATGAGATTAGAGCCAAAGTGAATGGCATAACCGCTACTAGAGCATCAATCATCTAGGAATTCGTCCCAATCTGAATTAGAGAACACATGAATATCCAATTAATGGTTTTAAGAAATGAGAAGACTATAGGATATGCTGAGTTAGAGACAGTGCAGTATATACGTTTGACAGCTTTCTAATTCTGTTCTGTTGGAGCATGCATGAATTGGAAAACTTTATTGACGTAGAACTTAATATTTGGTATGGTTAATGCCAAGTATTGTAATATATGCACCAACTATTTTCCTGTAAAGAGTGGGATTTGACAAAGTTAACTGCCATTTTTAGTGAGCTTTTGATTGGTAAAGAGAGTAGTTTGCCCCGGTTTGGAAGTGCTCATACTAAACTTCTGTAAAGATTGGTAATGTACTGCCGCTGGGAGAGGAAAAGGCCCTTAGGATGTGGAATCGTCTCAATGCCAAGTAAATGATGGACTGAGCTTAGATCTTTGATGGAAAATTCTAAACCAAGGTGATTAATAAAAGTGATGAGCCTATCAGAATTGTTGTCTACAAGAAGGATGTCGTCTAGATAAACCAAAACATAAATGGTGATGCCATTAGTAGAAAAAATGAAAAGTAAGGGATCTATCTTAGAGGTGATAAATCCTTGGCAAACTAATTAAGAGGCATAAAAGACGATGGAACCATGCATGAGAGGCCTATTTAAGACCATATGGGGATCGACTTGTGTAAGC
>JAESVK010000927.1:2052522-2064340 GCA_017140935.1 Hamamelis virginiana
CAATCTATGGATACATAACACTCAACCATTTGTTAGAAGAAATGTATGGTTTAGTTATCATCAAAATAAGGTCAAGGACCTTAGGGCTAACAAGTGACATATTGTTACAAACTTATATTTTTGTCGCAATAGCCATTATTTGCGATTAAAGATAATATTGTTGCCAAAAGTAATTAATTGCGACAATCAAAAACTTTGTCATGAAAGTACCATTTAGCGATGAAATTATAAATAGGTCGCAAAACAATGTCATTTAATGACAAGCCTATACTTTCTTGCAAAATTTTTTTGCAATGATTAATTAAGTTGTCACTAAAAGTGTGTTTTAGCGACAGTGGTTGAAGTTGTCGCAAAATGAAAAGTGGCTCAATTAATCATTGCAATATGGATTTTTTTTAAACATACCTATAAATCCTTGATATAAGTATTTTATTTAAAGGTATTGTTAATATAACAAATAAAAAATTTGAAATCTTAAGGAACTTATGGTATAAAATTAGACCTCGTGGTATAAAGTTCTAAATTCAAGAATTTTTGGATAATATACTCTTAACATAACAAATAGAAAATTGGATTAGATGTTCTAAATTTTTGGAAGTTAGAACTTGTCATTTTAAAAAATTGGACCTCCTGGTATAAAGTTTTAAATGTTATCAAAACAAAAATTAATTATGTATTATCAAAAAAAAAAAAATCTTAATAATATTAGGGGCGAATACCAAGAAGTCCCTCAAATCTCTCAAGCTTACTGAGATGTTTACGTAGTGAAAACATTTTGTCGAAAAAATGAAATTGCCCCAAACACAGTGAAAACACCCCACACAGTGAAAATACCCAACATAGTGAAAACATAAATTAAAAATACTATACTGAGTGTTTTCAATGTGTTGGGTAATTTTACTGTGGTGTGTTTTTCCATTGTATTAGGTTATTTTCACTGTGCTAGAATGTTTTCACTATGTTCATGGCAGTTTTGTATTTTTGATAAAATGTTTTCACTATGTGGACCTCTTGGTAGTAGTGTCAAATGTGTTTATTTAATCCAACAGTGAGATTTTCTAAGTGTCATTGGTGATTGGTTCTAATCAAGTAACCTCACTCAATTTCGTACTAAGTGCGCGCACATTGTAATTTATAACACTACAAAAAATCGAACATTTAGTGACAAATGTTTTAGTGACAACTTAAATTTTGTCACTAAAAACCCTTCTTTTGTGACGAATTCCATCATCTCATAGAAAATTAAGTTTTGTGACGAATATATAAAATCGTCGCTAAAAGCCGCTGCAAATACTCTCCCGCCTAAATTTTTCCAGCAAAATAAAGCGGGAAAAGTCTTTTGTGACGCCCTTTGAACATCATCATAAAAAGAATAGGCAAAACGGTGTCGTTTTTCCATTTATGGAGTCATTTTGTGATGAGCCTTAGTACGTCACTAAAGAAGGCCTTTTTGTGATAGAGTTCTGTGGTCACTAAAAGTCTAAAATATTATCTATCTTTTTATATACATTAAATATAAAGTTTTTGTGACAAAATTATACCATCGTCACAAAAAACAAAAAATAAAAACAGACACTAAATGAACTTCTTGTGATGCTTTATGAGTTGTCACAAATGACTGCTTTTGTGACGATTCATGTGCCGTCACCAAACGTATATAGGGATGTTTTGTGACAATTTAAGTGTCGTCACAAAAACTATAAAATATTTTTTGTTTTTTTATTTGTTAAATGTGAATTTTGCTGATGAAATATAACATTGTTACAAAAATTTCATAAAATAAGGGAACTTTTAGTGACAATTGATATGTCGTTACAAAACGTTCGTGAAATATATATATATATATATATATATCTCTGTGTGTGTGTGTGTGTGTGTGTGTGTGTGTGTGTGTATCATGGAGGGACTTTTGGTGACAATTGATGTGTCGTCACAAAAATATTGATCATTTGTAATAATTATTGTGTCATCACAAAAACTATAAAATATTATTTAGTTTTTTATTTGTTAAATGTGAGTTTTTTGTGATAAAATCTAACATTATCCCAAAAAGCTCATGAAAAACCTATATAAAATGTAACATTATCCCTTTGCTAAGACAAAGACCAAGCTGGGTCTAATAACTATAACCTTACGCATCATATATTGTTACTCTAAACTGGGATACTTTTAGATAGTTATTTCAAACTTTTAAATTATTACATAGTTATAAGGGTTATATACTCGTAACTTATTAACATAAGCATTTTATATCACTAAGTCTAATTTTTTTTGGGTTATCTACACTTTAGAACCTCGAACTTCGGGGGTAATTTCAATCGAGGACCTAAACTTTTAATTTGATCAATTTAAGACAAATTTTTAAAAACTTGTTTCAATATAGGACAAAACTAGAACACCGTCTGTTTATGTAATGGAGACTCCATCTACGCCTCATGTGGCATCCTAATTAGAGCATAAGTGTATCCTACCTAACCTGAGAGACTTATTTTTTGCCCAAATTAACCATTCACTAAAGACCTTTACACTATGTTTGGATTGAGAGAGTTGGAGAGAAGAGAAGAGAGTTATTAAGAGAAGAGAAGAGAAAGTTAAATGACTTTCTCTCCACTTTGTTTGGATAGAGAGGGAAGAAAGTTAAATGACTTTCTCTCCACCCTATTTGTATAGCTTTCATAAGAGAATAGAAGAGAAAATTTTAATGTGTAAATTCCAATATTGCCCTTACTTACAGAAAAAGAAAATAAAAGCTAAAGAAGGAAGAGAAAGGGCAAAACAGTAAAACTACACCACCCTATAATCATTTCTCTTATCTTCTCTACATTTCTCTCCGATTTGGAGAGAAAGATTCAGGCCCATTTTTCTCCCCTCTTTGTCTCCCCTTTCTCTCCCCCTCCCCCCCTTTCTCTCCAACTTTCTCAATCCAAACTAGAGAAACTTATCAAGTTTCTCTTTTCTTCTCTTCTCTCCAACTCTCTCAATCCAAACAAGCTGTTAATGACGATGAAATTGAGTTTTAGTGACAATTTTGCTCATCATTAAATATTCAATTTCTTGTAATGACTAGCTTAAGTCACATGTGTATGGCTAATTATTAGCGGTGTTCAAGAACCGACCGGGACCGATTGAACCAACCAAAACCAAACCAAACCGTCCTATTTGGTTGGTTTTAATGAGTGCCACAGTCCCTAATGGTTTTCATTTTCCTTAAACCGAGCTGATTGGTTTCGTTCATATAATGAGGGTATAGACCGACCAAACCGACCGATGTACGCCCCTACTATTTGCATAATGCATGCTTGTTTGATTGTAGTTGTATGAATTAGCCCAATTGGAACTTATTTTGGAAATTGGTACTTGGTAGTGTGGATTACTTCATGCATAATAGGTTTTTATTTGAAAATTTTTAGTGGTTGATTTTGGGTGACACAATTTTCAAATTACTTCATGCATAATAGGTTCCAATTACTAGTGGTTGATTTTGGGTGACACGATTTTCAAATTACTTCATGTATAACAGGTTTCGCATTGCTAGTAGTTGAAAAGAGAGAGAACATATGAGTTGGCACTGACAATTTTTTTGGGTGACACAATTTTGTGACACAATTTTTTTTTTTTTCAAATTAGCGTTTATCAAAACCGATGATAAACCAATCGAACCAAGCCGAAAAACATCCCCTATTTTGGTTGGTTATCATGAGTGCCATGGTCCCTAATGGTTTTCATTTTCCTCAAACCGAGGTGATTGGATTGGTTCATCTAATGAAGGTATAGATCGACCAAACCGGCCGATGTACACCCCTACTAATTATACAAGATATTTCTAAAAATCTACCGTTGAATTAAACAAACTTCTTATGAATATCATATTGTCAAAAATCACAGTAATCCAACGGTCGGTTTTTTAAAAATGGCAATCTGAAAAATTGTCTAATTTATTCTTTAAAAATATCACTAATCTTCTATAATCATTATTCAAAAATTGACCGTTGGATTGCTCTAATTTTTTGCTAGCATGGTGTTCATAAGAAATTTGTCTAATCCAACAATGTGTTTTTCTAAATATTATTTTATATATATTTAATGGTTATTAAAGAACTTAAATGAAATTAAGTTAAATGTTATTTATTAGCATAAGGTATCTCAAGCTAATACTTAGCCTAGTGGTAAGAATTGTTACATAAAGCTTTAATCTTAAAGAGGTATGGGGGATCAAATCCCTTAGCATGTAGTTTTATTAATTTTATCAAAATGTGTTGTGCTGGGCCAAACGGGCTATTGGACGTGCCAATTGGCGGATCGGATAAGATCAGAGTAACAGATCACTTCAAGCCCCTTATCGCTTCTAATATTGTTTTTTTATAGTTATATGAGTCCTGATCTAGTCATCATATGGTTACATAAGTTAGGTAAGCATGAAGCCCATAAATAATTTGTGGGATGCATATTTCGAAAAACTGACCGTTGGATTAGAAACTTTAGTTATAGATGTCTTGCATGCCAAAAATCATAATGATCCAATGTCAGAATTTCAAAATATAGTTATACTCCCTGTATGCATTTTGTTTATAGTCTTTCGAAACTTTTTTTTTTTTAATAGATGTTTACTTATAAAAAAATAAAAAAATAAAAAAATAAAAACCATAGAGGTGAGTCTTTATGAACTAAAACTTCTAGCAATGGTTAGTCTTTCTTGACTTTTTGCTTTTTTCATATTAATTTTGGATTATTTTACTGTTTATTCAGTCACATTGTGACCCCTCAATGTGTGGGAACTCTTTTTGGAAAACTTTGAAAGTAGATAACTACTTAATAGTTATTGTAATTAGTATATGGAATTGGTTTTACTATCCATATCAATATTGGAAATAATATATGTATCAATATATAAAATGTTCTAAGTAGTATATGAAATTGGTTTTACCATATGCTTGAGTTGAGATTTGTCACTGTTATTGATGACATGAATGTATTTTGCACATTGCATATATTTACTTAGTATACTTTCTTTTTTCTTTAATTTTGTAGTTATAATGCAGGGGTTAACTTGAAGGAAACAATGGACAATTGAAGCAAAATACATTTTTTTTATTATTAAATTTAGCTATTAATTATTTGTGATTTAAATGCTTGTTATATAAGAATTTTCTAAGTTAATAACAAGTTATACAAGAAAATATAATTACTCTTTTGTGATTGAGCTACAGTGACGTCGGGGTGATGCTCATCATAACGTCACTAAAGACCTTTAGTGATGATGGAATTGAGTTTTAGTGACAATTTTTCTTGTCACCAAATATTTGATTTCTTGTAGTGAAATTACGTACCATTTGTGAAAAAAATAAATTTAAATTTGTTGTTACAATTGCTTACTATTTTAATGACACACAAGTATTTGCGATAATAATTTTTTTCGGAAAAAGTGTGCATAATGGTATGTTTTATTGGTATTTGTAATAAGATTTTTTATCATATTTGCTACAAAATTACAAATTTTTAGCAACAAAAACAATTTGTCATTAAAATTGAATATTCAGCTAAAATTATAAGTTTGTTGCTAATAGGTTACAATTTGTGACATATATAATGTCGTTACTAATATATTACTCTTTTTTTTTTTTTTTTTTTGTCGCTAATAAATTTATCACAAAAAATTTATTTTTTGTGATAATTATTAATTTGTCATTAATAATATAGTTTTCACGACAATTTGAAAAGTGTCGCTAAAAATTTATTTATTTGTCGTCAATAATTTTGTTGCTAATAGTATGCTTTTTGGGACGACAACAATTTGTCACTAACAGTTTATTTTTTGTGACAATTCATAACTTTTGTCGCCATAGAGCTTTTGTGATGAGAATCTAGCGACATCTTGATGACGAGCTCATTTTTGTTACAAAATGATCATTTGCGACGAATTTAAAACTTTTTGCGACAAAAAAATTTACCGCAAAAGAGCCCATTTGTTGTAGATATAGTTGTTGTGCTTACTTTAAGGAAATAAAGTTGTGCCCTTTCCAACTTCTTGAGATTTTAAAGTAGTGTTTAGCACTTGATCCTAACAAGTGGTATCATGAAAGCAGGTAACAAATTCAACTCCCTATCATAAGGCATGGACAACGTGTGCGCTAGTGCTGGGGGATTGTTGGCCATGTAGTACTAGCACCCTCGCAAGTGTGCAGTGGGCCCATGGCGCTGGATTCTGGGCTTACTTTAAGGAAATAAAGTTGCGCCCTTTCAAACAACTTAAGTTTTTGGAGAAGTGGTAAGCACTTGATCCTAACAATTTCAATGTAATCAAGATCATGCATGTTGATGAAAGTCTTTCGCAACCAACCATGCCTTCAACCGTTCAAACCATTGGAATAATGCCTCTTAATACGATATACCCATTTACATCCAATGATGTTCATTCCTTAACAAGGTTCATGAAATGTACATGTACGTACCATTATTTTAGAGTACAAAGATCTAAAGTGACATAGCATCGCACCATTCCTTATTTTTAGGGAAATTTGGCTAAAGGTCCTCATTTAGAAGATTTTCATGCCAAAAGTCTTCTCAAAAGATTTTTCTTTCCAAAAGTCCTTTTGGCATGAATTGGACAAAAATACTTCTCCTTCATAACAACCTTCAACGCCACCTACACCCCCAACCCCCGGGTTCACTACGTCATACCCTGGAATTCATTACACCAGAAATGCAGTTTACTATGCCGGATCTCGGATTTCACTACACCGGAAACGTAAGTCACTACGCCGGAAAACGCAGGTCACTACGCCAAAAAAAAAAAAAAAAAAAATTGCATCCACGCACGTTGAAATGCAATTCACTATGCTGAAAACCACATTGACAATGCCGAAAATGCATTTCACTATCCTGGAAAATGCATTTCACTAGAAATCCCAACTTCACTAAACCAAAACTGGATTTCACTATGTCCAAAAAAATAATAATAATAATTTCTTTCTTTTTCCTACATATATTTTCCCAACAACCAAACAAAAATTAATAAAAAGAAAAATCCCTACCCCTTTCCAGCAACCAATAATCAACAACCAAAAAAGAAAAAACCTAAAAAAAGAAAGAGAGAGAGAGAATCAGTAAAAATTATGCACCAAAAGTATCGATTTTCCTGACGCACCACCATTTTCAACTTGAAATTCGATAAGACGAATGTAATATCATCTTAGTAGCAGTGAACTACGAAGAACTATAAAGAGAAGCATCTCTATTTAACAAATCTCATAATATTGAACAAAAAAAAAAAAAAAAAAGTGGACTCTTGGAAACAAATTAAAAATGATGTCCCTTTAACTAGCAATGGCAACGCTGGCATGGATCCATTGGATCAACTGGAACCAAAAACTTAGAGATCATAAAAGAAGCATCTCTTGTCATACAGAGATGCATAGATAAGTGACCAAATAAGAGAAATCCAAAATTTATGGAGGGTTTGGATCAATTGAAAATCGGATTTCACTAGGAATCTCTGAAAATTTCAATTTATACCATCAAATCCCATTGAGAACGGCACATAAGATGCTTCTTCTTCTTCATTGCTTTTACAACTCGCCGGCGATCTGTAACTATTTCGCCAACTCATTTTCAATTGGTTTGCCAACCGATCTAGAACTGCTTCGTCGGCCGATCTTTGCAATCCATGGTGGATCTCTGCGCATGAGATGGATAGAGATGGAGCGATTCGCTCTCTATCTTCTTCTTCTCTCTTTCTGCTCAAAGGTCTGTCAATTCGTCTCCGGCGAGTTGTCGAAGCACCATAGCGAGGACCACCTCCTTCATTCAGCATGTGTTCTTAATTGCTGGGGAGAGGGAAGGGCAATTGTCCCAAACAAAAGTAGTTTTTAAAAAATAAGGACTTTTTGTAATAAAAAAAACCTTTAAATAGGACTTTTGCTTTGAAAAAAAATATATATAGGGACTTTAGCTATGGTAAATCTTTAAAATAGGAATTTTGGCGAATTATGCCTTATTTTTATTAGCCTCGGTAAAGCAAGTCGCTTCTGTAGGAGCATGAGTACCAAAGGAATCAGAAGAGGTTTCGGTTATTAAGGCATGAGGTGGCTTGCGTGTTCGAAGCCAAAGTTGCATAGGGTGAGAGCGTGTAAGAGGTGAATGAGATCATGAATGGTAATGGAGTACATTGTTATTGAGTGGAAGAGGTGGTAACTAATGTTGGAAAAATATGATTGAACTATTTAAAATTTGGATAATATTGTGTGTAAATAAATGAATTAAATAAATCATACAAATAATATTAGCAATCCAGAATGTACGTATGTTGTAATATATGTATATTAATTATGTATTACACATAATTATATACTAAGTAAAAAACAAATACTTAAACAATTAGAGAAGAAGAAAATGAATAATACTAGAATAAGAATTCTATGAAAACTAGAATTTTAATCAACACTACGAAATACCAATTTCCAAAATAAGTTTGAATTGAGCTAACTCATATAACTACAATCAAACAAGCATGCATTATGCAAATAGTAGGGGTGTACATCGGCCGGTTTGGTCGGTTCATACCCTCAATGTATGAACCAAACCAATCACCTCGGTTTGAAGAAAATGAAAACCATTAGGGACCGTGGTACTCATTAAAACCAACCAAATAGGGCGGTTTGGTTTGGTTTTGGTCGGTTCAATCGGTCCCGTTTGGTTCTTGAACACCCCTATTGGAAGGTCAGAAAATGGATTTTAGTGATATAGAAATCGGTTCCATTAATTAGGAGATATGCTGCCAAATACTTGGGTCAACCCAGTACGATTAGTTGTTAATTACTCTATAGCTATTAATGAGGAAGGAAGCAATAAATGGTCCAATAACCTCATCCATGAAGAATGGAACTTATGACCTATTCCATAAAAGAAGAGACATGAAACATTGAGCCAAAATTGCTCTTCCGGCCATTTTCCATGAGTGCCTTTGTAGGAATTCCTTAATTATGCGAACTCTTATAACATGGAACATCTAGTTACATCCGCTTTAGGAGATTTGAGTCGATTTCACCCTAGAACGAGATTTTACCAGATAAATAACCAAATGATCCATTATTGCGGGATTTCTCCTTAGCAAGGCTGCGGCAAACCCATACTATAACATATAAGTTGATTAACAAATTAAGAGTCTGTTTGAAAATTTTGAAAACTAAATCAAATTACTTATACTATCTGATTTTTAAATAAATTAACTTAAAATTGATTGATTTTGAAAAATATATATATAATTGAAAACAATTATGAAAAATAATATATATTGAGGGCCGAGGCAATTTTATTGACAATTCAATATTAAAAACAAAGAAAAGCAAAACATCCTACATAATTTTAGTTTTACTGCCTAAATATTGGCTGTGGCCCTTTAATTTATGGAGTAATATAAATTCAAATTTACCGAATGTAATTATTTTAGGGATTTTTTTTTTAATTTAAAAAAAGGCTTGATGATGACAGCAAGGTATTATACTTTTGGGTTACAAGTGTATTTCAAAATTTCCCGTGGTGGGGCTGTAACATGTCTCCTTGTTTCCTCCCTTGCTTTAGGGGACTTTATAATATATATATCAAACCGACCGATACGACAAAAGAAAAAAAGAAGAAAAAAGAAGAAGAAGAAGTTGGAATATATATGAGTAGGTGTAGAAGAGGTAGCAAGCAAAATTCGAAATCTCAATCTTCCACAATAATGATACAATGATATGATGATTCTTCTTTTTCTAGCTTCTTTGGTAACTTTAATTTCTTTGACTAAATCTTGGACGGCTGATAATTAAAGAAAATAATACCAGGAAAAAATGTTGAATTTGGTCCACCCGCCCATCTCCTTATCTTAATTGTAATGGTAGAGAAATTTGGTGATTTGGAATGGTCACGGGGCATGGAACCAATCTTTTCATTTGTGAGCAAGTACGTACGTAGGGATGGATACCCACCACTAATTATTAGGGTATCGTAGCTTCAACAAAATGGGTTTATCACTATTAATGGGTAATTTCCATGAATAATTCTAAGTTTTCAAAATATTACGGCTACAAATCCGATTCAAAACTAATTACGTAAATATTCTTTTAGGACATAAATACCCTCCACTCATATGGGTATTTACAATTTGAACATTGAAATGGTCAAAATTTTTGTACGAGTGAATTAAAACAAATCGAAGAGTCACCAATAATCAACACAATTCCCAATTTTGTGTATAATCCCCAATCCCCAATATTACAAAAGATCATCAGAATTACAAATAATCACCAATCTCCAATATTACTAGAATACCCAATAGAGTAGACAAGATTTGATTGATTTGATGTTCTTAAAAAGCATAAACTAAATGAATGATATGCATGATGTTGACGTGACATAAAGTGGATTGGGAATTCTTAACAATATTGATGAAAATTGAAGACTGTGGATTCTGTTTATTTTTTGGGATTATACATAAAATTAAGGATTCTGTACAAAAAATTCGGGAGGACATTGAATGACCAGCATTAAATACTGACGTGACATAAAGTGGATTGGTGATTCTTAAAAATATTGGTGATTATTAGATAAATTGGGAATTGGGGATTCTGTTTATTTTTGGGGATTATACATAAAATTCGGGATCCTTTCCTATATATATATATAAGGGTTGATTTTGAAATATCCTAAAAGGATATTTAGGTAAATCGTAGAGGATTTTGGGCCTTTTGATACGGAATATGGAATATAGGAGGGCCTATATAATTTTCCAAAAATAAAAATCCTAAATCATAAATCCCAATCTCACAATAAATTGATAACAATAATAAATTTGTCAATAAACAATAAAATTCATTATATGATACGTAGGAATCTTAGAACCCAAAAATAAAAATCATAAATCATCAATCCCAATCTCACAATAAATTGGCAACAATAATATGTTTTTACCATCCATACATATAAAGCATAAAGTCCTAAAAGAAAATCCTAAATCAAAAATGTCATAAGATAATAATAATATAATCATAATGACAAAATGAGGAAAGAAGATAGAAATTGAGTAAAAAAGACAAAAAATAAATTAATGCCTATCGTGAGAGTGTGCCCTTACTAGTTGATGCCAAGTGAGTTTTAGTCTAACAGAATGTATAATTGCAAATTAGGAGCCCTAACTTAAACTTAAAAAATGGACTGCCAAAGCACAAATTTACGTTGCTTGTGCTCTGGCCGGCCATGTTGCTATCACCATTATAAAAGCAATATTAATGGAAATTTTGGAGCATATGAAACGTACAAACATCTCGTAATCATCGATGCTCGTGAACCCCATCCAGTCAGATGAGATCGACTTCATTTGTTGGGCAACTGATTTTCTTATAAAACCCACCTAAATTTTCTTAACAGATAACAAATAATTAGGCAGATCGAGCAAAGCTTCAATGGCGAAATGGTTAATATTGTGTTTGGCTTTCTTTGTTCTAATAGCCCTCTTCTCAAGGTATAACTGTTACTTCTTAAATCTAAATTACCTTAAATGTTACTGCAAAAATCTAAACTGCTTTAAAATCGTCGCGGAGATCATTTTTATAGTTCAATTTCTCCTATGGTGTAATATTATCGTGTAATTGGTAATTATAAATTCGTATTTTGCTCACCTTGTTTCATTAGTTTTTCTCTTTAATCCTTGCATTTGATCCTTTTCAGAAATTTTAAAAATCAATACTGTACAACATCTATATTGGGCTCATGTACACACACACACACATACACAGATATATATATATATATATATATATATATATATATATATATATATATA
>JAESVK010000927.1:2064350-2076559 GCA_017140935.1 Hamamelis virginiana
ATATATATATATATATATATATATATATATATATATATATATATATAGAGAGAGAGAGAGAGAGAGAGAGAGAGAGAGAGAGAGAGAGAGAGAGAGAGGGGTACAATCATGAATTAGAATTACAAAGAGTGCTAGCTTGTGATCGAGTACATCTCCAATTAACGTGAACACAATCATGTAATGAAAGATCTACACAAAGCCTTGGTCTAATGGGCGAGGACGTTTTCCAAATGATCTCTGTGAGAGGTTAGTAGCTCAACGCATCCATGTTGTATTAAGAAGTCATATGCAGATAAATAGTAATAATTAAGAAATATTTTGCCTGTGATTAACCTGCCTAGCTAACTGCTATCCTGCTGGCCTTTATTTGCAGTGTGATTAATAACAACACAGTGAAAAATGCGGTCATAAATTTCTGCCTGCCATGGACACATTAAAATTTGTCTACACACCCCTAATTCATGCTTAATTAATTAGATTAGCTCATTTTATTCTTCCAAACCAGCCAAACTGGGCCATTTACAACCTTATACTATGTTTTGCTTAATATTTTGAATTTGAATTCACTAACTATACATTTCTATGGCAAACAAGATTATTCTTATTTATTAAAACTGCCCCAAGAGTTGTTTCCTAGATGAGAATATTGTCATTTGATGCAAAAATTCAATTATATTTCCACTCATTTCATTTAATTCTTTTGATTGAACATGCCAGTATAGTTCTTGATCGCTTTGAGAAGTGTATCATAAAACCATCTGATAATCTAGAAAAAATATATTTGATATTTTTGTCAAGTTAAAATCCCAAAAAATAGTCTAATTTTATTATATTTTTTTAGATTAGAAAATCGTTCAAACCGCTCAAACCGTGCGGTTTGGGTTGGCTTGTGTAATTGGTTGGTTTGAGTTGGAATTTTAGTGGCCCGTTAGAATTGTGTTGACTCATTTTATGCTTCCAAACCGGCCAAACCAAATTGTTTACACCCCTACATTCGTTTGCTAATAATCATTTCTGGGAAAGCAGAATGTGATTGGATTCCAATGCCACATTGTTGGGAATGAATGATACCACATTCCCCCAATTTGAAACCCACTCAGCTCGTGGGATTGTTTCGGAGGCTTGGGAATGCTTTTAAATTTTTGGAAGAATGACCAGCGTACCCTTTTAATCACACTGGGTTAGAATGAAATGCCATCCAAGTCCCTTGTTCAAAAACAAGGAGGAGGAGGAGGAGGACTTGTTTGCTTGGCCGCTGTTTTGTCTAAGGGTATGCAAAAACCAGCCCAACCCCCTGTACCTGCCCAACCCCATCCGAACCAACCAATCCGAGGTTACATATCTCATGGCGGGTGGGGTCGGGTGGATGAGATAGAAATCCTATGAGTCCGGTTGGTTGGTGGGTGTCAATACCAAAACCCGCTCAAGACCCGCCACCCACCAACATTTATATATATATATATATGAGTCGGGTTGGTTGGTGGGTGTCAATACCAAAATCCGCCCAAGACCCGCCACCCACCAACATTTATATATATATATATATATATATATATATATATATATACACATAAAATGATTCAAGATACTTGTTATAATTTTTTTTTTTAAAATGCATGTTAGAAAAGTTAGAAAGCATAAACCATAAAGGATTAAAGGCCAAAAGCAAAATAAATGCTATAAATTTATAACTATTTCTTTGTCATCAAATTGCACTGTAAAATATTGGGTAGATCCTCCAAGGCATTTAAATATTATGTTATAAAGTGGTGATATGTTTGTTCTTCATCATATTCAATGTTCAAGCGCGAGTGGAATCACATCGATCTACGTATGAGATATCTCTCTTTCTTATTTGTTTATTATCTTTTCCAATTAATAAGCATTCTTCATCCATTTTGCTTAAAGAGTTCCTATAAATTTTGAGCAGAATTTCATCTCATTATCATATGTACTCACCATATTTTATATGAATGTGCCTCCCTAATTCTTCTTTCTTATTTATATTAATACATATATACTTTCAATTTATGTGCCTTACATCATTTTTATAATTTTCATATTTATGTTTTAAATAGTTTATGGAGGCGTCCCATGAGAATTATAGTTTAATCATTAAAGAACACAAAATTATATTGTTAGATACGAGTTTAAGGTGTCTTTGCTTATTCAAATGAGTTTAGAGATTTTAGATGTCTATAAAAAAATATTATTATTGATTGACCCGCCCAATCCGTCCACCCGCCGGTTGAAATCAGCCAATTTTTTCAACCAACCTACCGATTATTAAGATGTGCAGGTGGGTTGGTGGTTGGGAGGATTAGCCACCCGCCAAGGGCGGGTTGGTTGGCGGTTTTACCCTCCACCCGCCCCCAACCGACCCGCGCACACCCCTAGTTTTGTCCACGAAGAAGGAGGAGGAGAAGCACTGGTGAAGTCATGGGAAGAAGAAGAAAAAGGATATGGTGACGCGTGATCTTGGTTTTCCTTTTTTTTTTCTTTTTTTTTTTTAAATTACAGTTACACTATCTCTAATTTCTGACAATTACAGAAATACCTCCTCTAGTTTCAATAATTTCAGAGACACTTCCTACTTTTGAAAATAAACTACGGAAATACTCCCTCAATGAAACGGACGTTAGTGGCTGTTTACTTTGTTGCTGACATCATGTAATTTTTTTTAAAATATGCCAAAATTTCCCTTTGGGTATGTGAACGTTGGACATTATCCAATCCCCTTTTCATGTACAATATATATTGGACGCTAGGGTAGGATATATCCACCACATGCAACATGTCTGCACCTCACCTATGAAAGAAGACAAGTCTTCTTCTCATTTTCCTCGCCAAATAAACCTGATGTGTTTTCTAAGAATACATAGAAAACCTATATTCTCTATGTTATGGCATAAATACAAAAGCTTGCTTTTATAACCAAGAAATGATATAGAAACCCATAATATTGAAATGTTAAGGCCTAAATGCAAAAACCTGCTTTCATAACCAAATAATTCCATGTTATGCATGGCCTTAATGCAAAAGCTTGTTGTCACTAGGACCAAATAATTCAAGAAGTTACTATGCTATCATCAATCCATTCCCATTCCATTTGTAACATCATTAACATCACTTCAAACCCATGTAAAATAAATATTCATAAATACTTACCAATCCCATTGGGTTCTAGCTATATATAACAATCCCATTGGGTTCTAGCTATATCCTATGATGGGAGATGCTAATATAAGGTGCACCCTGCGTCGATGACTTCCATAGGGCCAGTTGTAGAACCTATTTTGAAAAATCATCTATTGGATTAAATACGTACTCCTCTTACGTATGTTAGGCCTGCTAAAAATCACAATGATCCAACGGTTAGTTTTTGAAAATTATCACTGTAAAAAATTATGACTTTTTTGTTCCTCAAAATATTGACATTTTTTCACAGTTGATTTTCTTGGAAACTGACCGTTGGATTGCTGTGATTTTTGGCAGGCCTAACATACATGAGATGAGTATCTAGTCCAACTGTCAGTTTTTAAAAATATATTCTATACTGGCCTTACGAAGGTCACTTGACGCAACTTTACATCAGGTGCACCTTATATTAGCATCTCCAATCCTATGATCATGGAGATTCAAATATCTCTAAAGGATGAACTTCAATACATATATTGTTGACAGATGCAAAATGATCATGATCACAGTTTAAGAATAATTCATTAAACAAAAAACCATTGAATTTCCCTACAAACAGGGAAGCCAAAAGAATAGCATGAAATTAGAGTACATAATTACTACTTCGGCTAATTATCCCTTAAAATGATAATCGGAATCCTTATGAAATCATTTACAGCTCTTACACAGAATTGTATTAAGTAGCACATTGTTCTGGAACCCACTGTTTGGTTCTCCAAGGTTCCATAGTTATGAGGCAATAACTCCAAGACCCAAGATATGGGATCCTATTCAATTCTTTTGCTAATGTAAAATAAATAAGGCACCGTTTGGATTTGCTTTTTCTAAGTGCTTATTTGCTTTTAAAAATAAAAAAGCAAAAAAATAAAAAGCATTGTTTGGTTATGAATTTTTAAAAGTATATATTTTTCCAAAAAAAAACAAAATTCTGGTTATAATTAGAAAGCAAATCCTGAAGCTTTTTAAAAGCAGAAAAAGGAGGAAGCAAAATACAAGTGAGAGAATTAGAAAATCCGATGCTCCCAAATTTGAAAACCCGATGCTCCCATTCAAGCTCACTCTCTCTTCGCCTGATGCCATTCGACCACGCCATTTGAGCAACCTTGCTGATTCTCTCTCTTCCCCTTCTCTCTCTCCTCTCCTCCCTCTTCCGTGTCTCTCTCTCCTTTCCTCTCCCTTCCCCTGTCTCTCTCCTCTACTACACTTCACTCTCAAAATCTATCCTCAAATATCATGTTCTACAGCCAATCGGCCACTTAACATTCACTCGACTCTTTGTTCCTGCTGAAAACAAGTAAGCTATTTCTGATTTGTTTGATATTGTTTTTATTTGCTTGGATTTTGTGTTCGTGCATGTGGGTTTTGATTTGTTTTCTTTTTCTTCAATTTTTTTTTTTTTTTTTTTTTTGAGTTTTAGTTGTTGCATTTTTTTATCTGTGGATTTTTCTAGTTGAAGATTGAATTAAAGCATTATGTTTTGAATGTTGTTTATTGTTCATCCAATTTTAATCTTTGACTATCTTGAAATTTGTTAAATATTGAGCTTAATTAATGATGCCTACAACCTGTTTGATGAAAATCCCCAATGAAATTTGTTGAATATTGAGCGTGCACTAATGATGCCTACAGCCAATCTGTTTGGTTGCTATGAAAATGAAAGAAAAAAAATTATGAAAAGGAAAAAAAATGAAACTAACTCCTACTCCATGAATTTGCTCTCCAGAATGCATACGTGGGTGCACAGGGTTGCACTAACTATGCCAGTCAAGGTAGTGTAGCTTACATTGGGAACCCAGGTCCAACGGACAATGAACCTTATTTTGCTTCTGTAAATGGAAGATCAGTTTTTACAAAACGAGTACTTCTGTTTTCACTCCCCTTTATTGTTCTCCATTTTACTCACATATGCCTCTGTGACTGATTTTTTTTTTTATATTTTTTTTTAATTCCTCAGAAAAAGAATTAACGGGTTTCTTCTTCATAGCTAGAGTCAGCTCCCTAGAGATTGTGGGTATTCAATTTTCTCTGCCGTTAATTCTGGACTTATTTTAAGACACATATGGGGTGGTTGGACTATTAATGAAATCTTAGATAGTCTATTGTGTTTGACATAGCATGTTGGCATACAAATTTGTAGTGTATTATGAAGTTATTACCATAATCGCCAAATACAAAATAGGTTTGAGGTAAGCTGTCAAGGTCAATTGTTTTACAAATGGCTCAAGTTTTTAATAGTTTTCATGCAAACCATCATAATTTCTTTCTCCACAATTATGCTCTCTATTCTAGCATTAAAAAGAGCTGTAATTAAACTGTTCACCATGTGCCAGCGAACTATCCGAAATTTTAAAAATATGAACTTTAATTGTGGACACATGTAGAGTGTGTTAGAGACGTGCTGGATCAATCACAGTTAGTGTCTTACTCATGTCATGTGGCTATAAAACAAAGTAATCTTGTTTTAAATTTTATGTAAAATACATTAGAATCATTTAATTTCCATGAGACGTCTAATTGGTCAATTAGTTCTTCTGAAAGCACCAACTGATGCATTTTTCCATGGCAGGGAACCTATTTTTTGACCTCTGCAGGGGAAGTTGTGTATATAACTCTGCTCCAACAGAGAGGTAAGGAGGTCATGTAAAATTCTCATGCCAAGAGCAACTCTCTCTCTGTCAAAAATATATATATATATATATTTTACTTTTGCCTCGGTAAATGCCATTTAGTTATTTTTATATGTGCCTTCACCTTGTTAACAATAGTTGTAAAGATGATTCAACTATCATTATTTTTTTAAAAATCTTCCAAAAGTGTTGTATAATCTTTCTCTTAACTTCAATCTGGACTCATACCTATGACATTATACCAGGAATCTTTTTCTTCATTTGTTGAATTTTCAAGCTCTTCAATGGTGGTGTTTATTGACTCTTTTTAAAACCCTTTGGTTTGGGGGAATAGAGGGAAGCATTTTTCCTCTAAACTCTGCCTTTAAATTAGTGGGTAACAGAAGATGGGAAGACTACCACCAGGTGTGTTAAATTAGTGGGTAACAGAAGATAGTTCTTCATTTATCTATCAGCTGTTCATGCCACTCTTTTGATATATTGCATTGCTGCAGTCCTCTCTGTCTCTCATATGCATGCATTGTGCCTTTTCTTTGTAATTCATTTGACCTTTTTGTATGGTTTTTGATTGAAAATAATTATAAAAGAATTCCTTTAGTCTATTTTTCTTGGTCTTTGATTGCATGTATCCTAATATTTGAAGTTTTTTTATTCTAATGTCTTGTGACATGAATGCTTGCGTTATTCTTTTTTAATTAGTATTTATTTATTGTTTAACAAATTAGCAGGTTAATGGATATAGATATAGATATAGATATAGAAAGAGAATCAGAAGATGAAGAACTTTCTTGCAAATCAGATGATGAAGAGAAGAAAGATTTATTTCTTTTAGAAGATAATGAACTTTTTGAAGTGGAGCAAAATGTTATTGTAGCTGTTACTGAGTATCGTAATATGTATTTGTGTAAACAACCTTATAGGAATGATAGTTTAACAGGTGGTCGGTATACAATGAATGTTATTGTTGGGAATCTAGATAGGTGTCTAGATTTATTTAGGATGGAGTCATGTGTATTTTTGAAATTTTGCACCGAGTTAAGGAAAAGAAATTATTTGCATGATTCACGCTTTGTGAGTGTAGAAGAAAAAGTTGGTATCTTTTTAATGACAATCGGTCACAATGACTCAAATCGAAAGGTTGCGGATCGGTTCCAACACTCGGGGGAAACAATTTGTCGTCATTTTGGAAAAGTTTTGAAGGCCATTGTAAGATATGTAAAAGAGCTTATAGTTCCACCTTCATTTGAAAGAATTCCTTTCGAAATTCAAAATAACCCCAAATAATACCCTTTTTTTAAGGTATAATTCTTTTTTGAATAATTATGTTGGATTTATTATTTTCTTTTTAGTACAATTATTATTTGTTGTAATATATATAATTTAATTTAATGAATAAATTATTGTTTGCGGGACTGTGTTGGAGCAATTGATGGAACACATGTCAGTGCATTTGTCCCATCTCATCACCAAATCCCTCATTGAGGAAGGAAGACGATTGTGACGCAAAATGTATTGTGTGCTTGCTCTTTTGACATGCGTTTTACATTTGTGTTAGCGGGTTGGCAAGGTACAGCAAATGACTCACGGGTGTTTGTAACGACGGTTACAAATCCGGAATATAAATTTCCTAGTCCTCCTGAAGGTATGTGATAAATGACACATATACACTAAGAATAAGATATTTTATATTTTGTGTTAAAGGACAATATTGACTTTTATTAAATATGTTTAGGGAAATACTATGTGGTTGACTCTGGTTTTACCAATATGCACGGTTACCTTTCGCCTTATCGAGGTGAGCGGTATCACCTTCAGGAATATCGAGGAAGAGGCCGTCAACCCACAAGAGCTAAGGAGCTATTCAATTATCGACACTCGTCCTTGCGTAATGTCATTGAGCGTTGTTTTGGAGTTTTGAAGAAACGCTTTCCTATATTGAAAATGATGCCTCAATATTCCTTGAAGAAGCAAACACTTATTGTTATAGCTGCATGTGCAATTCATAATTTCATTAGAATGGAAGCTCAACAAGATAGTTTATTTGTTGAATTTGAGAATGAAGAATTGGTGATTGAAGAAGAGCAAATGGGTGTTAGCACACAAAATACTATAGAGATAGATCGGGGTTCTACATCTCGTCGTGATATGGCAGTTATTAGGGATAAAATTACTCGTAGGTTGGCTCGAGCAAATGGGATTGATGTATTATGATTTGTCTTACTAGTTGATATGGATATTTTGTTAGTTTGGATGGATGGTGCATATTAGGACTTTGTTTTGGATGAATATTGCAATATACGGTTTTATTTTGGATTATGCATATTTTATTTTTTCATATATAAAATGTCCATTTGTAAGTAGTATGATTATATAGAAAATACATATATAGACTTATAATAATAAAATATATGAATTATCAAGTATAATTTTGTTTTCAAATTTTGGCTTTTTAATAAGTTAAAGAGCAAAAATCAAAAGCTATACCAAACGTATTTTTTGTTTTTTTTTTGTTTTCTAAAAAGAAGTAAACAAAAAATATCGCCACTGTTTGGATTTGCTTTTTACTTATTAAAATAAAAAGCAAAAAAATAAAAAAGAACTTTTTTTTTCTTATTAAAAGCATTTATCAAAAGCAAATCCAAACGGTGCCTAAGTGAATAAGGAATATGCATTTTGCTTTATGTAATATCTCTATGAATAGAGGCCGCCCATAATTAAGAAAAGTTTTTTCTCTCAAATCAATCCAAAGCACAAAATATTAAAACAATTTGGGGACAATACCACGCTGCACAATACAATGGGCCCATAAAAATAGTCTCTAGAGAAGCCTCACTAGAGTCACAGCTTCAACACCATGCACCACCTTTCTCCGTCATCAATTAGACAGAGAAAATAACCCTCATTGCCAATTGAAGATCACTCTATACAATCGATATGTTCACATTTATATATACATATGAAATTTTAACTCCCCAACTTTTTCAATGAACACTGAGTAAGTCCAGTGTTTTCTGCTCTTTGGTTCCTTAGTAATTGTTTAATTAGCATTTTGAATGCACTTTGACTGCTTTCGGCCCTAATTTGGCTTATTAGACAAGTAGACAACACAAGAAATTGCCTACATCCCTTTGATCCGAATAGCAAACCTCATATTCTTGAACAAGCAAAAATTAACACACAAAAAATTGAACCTTGCAGCAGAACACATCCAAGTAGTGTTTGGCCAAAAATAAATCCAAACTTCAGAAGCCCTAACTTTGCAAGCCCTACTTGTTACAAACAAATCCTAATCTCAAATATCCTAACTTTGCTACTAAAAATACCTCAACAAAAATCACAATACCCATGTCAAAACCCAAAACCATTAGATGAAAAACTCATTAATTCTTACCTCAATGTGACAAATCTTCACTCATTTGTGGTATGGATCGAACAATGGAGTAAGGATCAACAATCGCCAAGCCCTATTTCGAGATTCAGTCAAGCCCTAGCTCGGATTCAACTTCCTTGCACGCACAATGGCTTCGATTTCTTACTCTAGCTCGCTGTCTTTGGGGTGGGTTTGGGTGAATGGGAGTTCAATATGTGTTTTAGGTGCTTTGAGTTTAATTGTGCAGGTAATTTGAGTTTAATTCAAAACGGTGTATTTTTGGTTGAAATATAGAGTTTGGCCATCCGTACCAAAACACAGTTTTCCTTGCAGGGGTATATTAGTCGTTTTGCCAGCCACTTTAACGCCGTTGAAGATCAGTTATTTAGAAGGGGTGACTCTGTAATTATTCAAAACAGAGGGAGTGTTTCTGTAATTGTAAAAAACTAGAGAGGGTTGTTAATGTAATTTTTCTTTTTCTTATGTTTTTTTAAAACTTGTTTGCTATTTGGGTGCCAAGAAAATCTACATCCATGGTTTCGGAGTTTGTAGAAATCATGGGAAGAAGAAGGAGGAGGAGAAGGGAGAGGATGGTGACCTACTTATCTATTTATTTATTTTTAACATGGTTGTTGTTTGGGTTTTGAGAACATGGACATCCATGGGTTTCAAGCTAGGTTTGTAGAAATCATGGGAAGGAGAAGGAGGAGGGTGATCTGGTATTCCTTTTTGACATGATTACTGTTTGGGTGCCTAGAAAATGAATAAGAAAAAGATATGACAAGGGCTATGATGGAAATTATAAACCATTTGGCATATTTTCCCACTACACATTCCTAAACTGACTAAACATTGGAATGAGTTTTAACAAATCACATTCCCACTCCCAAGTAATGTGATACCCAGGATGTGATACCTGGGTATGGCAACCAAACGCACCCTAATGTATCTCACCAAGTGACAAATTACACATACCATATTATTACTATTATTTTTTGGTTCATAAGAAAGTCTAATGGACTTATTAGCTACACAAAAGTGAGTAGTACTCACATTTCTCTTAAACCCTCGTGTCTTTGTTACAATCGCCAAAAGAATTTACCAACAGGCTAGCCATGATCACCTTCAACACATGCCATATTATAATATGTACCATGATTTTAATGGATATATCATACAACTAGCATTGATATCAAAGTTGATTATCGACTTCAGATTAGCGTGCGTGCAAATATTCCCACTACTAGGAAAATAGGAAAAGAGGACATAGAAACAAGAACAATTTTTCCAACTGTTGTAATATATGCCAAAGGAGGACAGGTTTTTAAAGCTGTTGATAAAAGTAGGGTTTTTAAGGGAAATGGACGCATATTCCTTCATTTCAAATGGTTTATTAGTTTCTTCATTAATTAAATAAAAACCTGCATGTCAATTTTGCTAAGTCTAGCATGCATGTAAAAAATGTAACTAATAAAAACCTTCATTAGTCTCACTCTTTTTTTTCTTTTTCTTTTTTTACACTAAGGTATCTAGCTAGACTGTGATTTAATTAATCTAATGCTAAAAAAAAATTTGGTTGATGGCCAGGGCCGGTCCTTCATGTTTGCAACATCAAAAAAAATGTTTGAGGCCTCCAAATTTGAGAGGCCCCAAATTTTGTAGCCCACTGCCCATAACCCTTTGGCCATCCAATTAAAAAAAAAAAAAAAAAAAAAAAAAGCCCGTAGTCCAGTTTGCCCTCCAAAATTGAGAGGCCCAAAATTTTGTAACACACTGCCCATAATCCATTGGCCATTCCAATTAAAAAAAAAAGTCGCCCCTTACATTTGTAGTCCAGCTTCCTTGCCCAAGACGTAGACGCCGAAGCCAAGACCTCTCTCTCTCAATCTCCCCTCAAATCTCCCTAGGGCAAAATCGCCCCTTACTTGCTCACTACCCTCAGGCCTCAGCCCCCTCCGAGTCTCTGATTGAACCTCAATTTGATATTTTGAGGTAAAATTTTACCCTTAAATTTCTGATTTTCCCTTTTTCTGATGTTAATAAAGCATAATATTTTGATGAATGATGATCTGATCTTATAGTTGATGTTTTCTGATCTTGAGGTTTATAAAATGCATCTAGTTTTCCGTTTTCCCTTAATGATGATAATGAAATAAAGCCCAAGATGATCAACATGAGAAGGGGGTTATATTTATTATTTAGTTAACCCCACGTTTCCAGATTCTTCTCATGTTATTGAATCCACCTCTCCTTGCCATTATCTAGTTTTAATCTAATTAACCAACTGCGTGACAGTAACAGACCCAATGGATGTCTCTCTGTATATAACCATTTATGTATATAAATGAATCCAATTGCTTATTTTCAGTTTATTTTGATACTCAATTGTTGTTTTTTTTTCCCCCTTTCAGACTATCAGTTAGTGACTTAGTGTAGCAAGAATAGTAGATTAAGGTGATGCTTGATGTTTATGCATATATATATATATATATATATATATATATATATCAGTATGGTAGATCCGAAGATTATTTTGTGGGTAAGTGGCAATTCTGTGTTCCAAGGATTCCTAATTATGCTTTGATGAATCTTATATCTAAAATATCTGTTCTTTTTTCTAGTGGGACAAGAGAACTAAAATCTTGAACTGCTTTTAAGATTGATTTAAGCAAGGTTACTGTGTTGGGTTTGATTAGAAATTTCTTGTTTGCTTGGAAATTTCTTGTTTCTCTTGTTAATATCTTGTGATATGTAGGTGTTTGGTAACTTTGAAACATATTGTTGAGTCCCCATAACACCTGATCAAGTATATTGTATACATTCTAAATTAAACAAAGACTCTAGGAATAGAAATTAACTAGTTGAATAAAAAAGTTATAGAAAAAAAAACACTCAAGTGATTCAACTTGTGAATCTAGCTCATTATTTATTCTAGAATTGGTGAAATGATTGTGAATCTATACTAATTTTTAAAAAATGATTAGGGATTTTACTGTATGTTTTGTTTTTTCTTT
>JAESVK010000927.1:2086395-2100841 GCA_017140935.1 Hamamelis virginiana
AAGCTTGCTTTAGCCCATAAAGAGCTTTTTTCAACTTGTAAACTTTATCTTCAAGGCCTTGTTTGACATACCCTAAAGGTTGTTCAACATAAATCTCTTCATCAAGAATGTCATTCAAAAACGTAGATTTGACATCAAGTTAATAAATCCTTCATTTAAAGAAATCAACAATCTAATGGTTTCTAAATGAGAAACACGAGAAAACACCTCTCCAAAATCAAACAAATCCTACTTAGGACCCCCTCTGCCATTCTTTTTAGAAACAACATTTTCTATTTTTATTGTTCTCACAAACATTTTGTATGTTCCAATATAGACTCTCATCTAAGAGTTTATGGGTTCGATTCTCGCCTTTGACAAGTGTGTGGTAGTTTGCTTTAAGTGGTGGACTTATATCCCAAGCACACCACAATAAAATTTTGTATGTGGGAGTTATTGTTTGTCTTTGGAGTTGTGTCTATGTGGTTCTTGTTTCTTTAATAAATAAAAAAATTGTTGCTGATCAAAAATAAAAGATTGGATTATAGCTATTCAAGGAGCTAGGTGATATTTGGCCCCACCAATCAATGTGTACTGCGAATCTCTCTACGATACAATGAAGCTCAATCCTATTTATTGTTGTTTGCCTGAGTTATGTAGTGGCAAAAACAAACCTGAATCGCTTCCCAAATATAAATCTACCTAAGATTATGGTTTCACCATTGAGATAAATAGTGAAACACACATAATGAAAATGCAAAAGGGAAGTGCTATAACTGGCCTTCTGGAAATTACCTGTTGCAATTTTAGTGGCAAGGATAAATTTGACATTATGAATAAATAAAGGGTAGTTGTGTCATTATAACTAGGAGGAGTGTGAGTGATTTTGTTAGGAGCGCGAATAGCACCTCCCAATGCAATACTCTAAAATACGGTAATTTACATGGGAGAATAAGCCAACCACATGCTGAAAAGATAAGTAATGCTCAATAAATATGTTAGGTTTTTTATTCATGTGTTGGCTAATTCCAGTTTCCAAAACACAAGTTGAGTTGTATTGGTTTAGGTCGTTTGGTTGTTTCACAAGCCATCTAGCATCAAAAAGCTCAAGATGAAGTTTACTTGAAGTATATTTGAAGATCGAGATCAGAGCTTGTATGATTTGTTGTTCAAATCTCTCGATTTCTTTATAGGATGATAAGTGGACTTAGCACCTAAGTTTTCATGGACTTTAGGTGATTTTAGAGTGACTTTAACCTAAGTTTTTATATGCCTTTAGGTGGTTTAGAATGCCTAATATACCTTGGAATGGTCCACAAGTGAAAATTGGTCAAAAAGAATTGGAAATAATTTTTTTGAAAAAACCCTGAAAATCCTGTCAAATTGGATCGATCTGGGTTTTTAGGTAGGATCAATCCGGCGTACAGAAAAGGTAGGATCGATCCTATTAAAATGGCTGGATCGATCCAACTCGTTGATAGTTCGGAAATCTTCTATTTTTTTCAGATTTTGATGTGTTTTGACCTCTAACAACTTCTACAAGACTAGGTAACTTTTCTAAAGTTATAAATAGGTGTTTTTAACCTAGTTTACATGTGTGGAGAATTTATAATTCATCTTTAACCTAGAATTGGGAAACCCTTGCCTCCATAGCATGCAACACCTTCTTCATGGTACTTAGCTTTTAGTTGTGTTGATTCTCTTTTTGATCTTTAATCTAAAGAGGTTGTAAAACCATACCCAGATTTCTTAGAGGGATTCAAGGGATCGAATCTCACCGTTGTTAGCCTTGGTGGATCTCCAAGGTGATTGGGTTTTGCCGGTGGTTGCCATCAGTTACAGTGTTGATGTACTGTTAGTACATTATAGGTTGCAAAGATGTATCATGAAGCTTGGTACGAGGTGAAGACTGTGCTCGTTCGTGGACTCGTTCGATAAAAAGCTCAAAGACGGCGTGAACTACTTGGCTTGTGGACTCAAGTGTTAGTTAGTAGTGTCAGTGTCGGTTAGTAGTATCAATCTCTTGTAAGTTGTCTTTTTCATAGTGCTTCCATTCTTCCCGTTGTTTTTTACCCTGTTAAGGTTTTCCTCGTTAAATCTCTGTGTTCATATTTTTATTTTATTTTCGCTGCATATTGTTGATAATTGAACACATATTAATTATGGTTAATTGATTAATTAAGTCTATTCGGGTAATTCTAAGTAACCCTAATTTCATGAGACTCGCATCCTCGAAATTTCAAAATATAATAGATATACCAAAAGAGAGGTAGGGCTTTTTTAAAGTTTTTTAAGTAATGCTATAAATTGCTACAAAAAATCGTTACAAGTATTTCCACATTAAAGAAATGAGGGCAATTAAATCTCATCAAAGGGTAGTTTTTGAAATTCACAGCATGTAGTTTTGGAAATGTCTTTTTTGTAGAGATAGCATGTGGTGATACATAGCAATTTCCTCTATAAAAAGCAATAAATCCATGGAGAATTCATCTATACAAAAATGATCAAGTCAGCGCGCATATATATGCTTATCTAAGCATGAAGCCCAAAGATAATTGTGGCATACATATTTTGAAAAACTGACTGTTGGATTAAATACTATACTTATGCATGTCATGTCTACCAAAAATCACAGTGATCCAACGATCGGTTTTTCGAAAATATCATTGAGAAAAACTGTGACAATTTTAAGCAGTTATGGTTCTTCATAACTATATTTTGAAATTCTGACATTGAATCACCGTGATTTTTAACATGCAAGCTAAGACATGCATAAGTACAATATCTAATCCAACGATTAGTTTTTCAAAATATGCATCCATAATTATCTATGAGCTTAATGCTTACATAATTTATGTAAGCATATGTTATGTAAGCATATGCTGACTAGATCGAGATTGTACATCCATAAATGATTAGGCTCCATGGTCTATTAATAGAACAATATATGTCGTTCCAGCAGTCCCGATCCAGTCAGAATATGCTTATATAAGATTATGTCAGCATGAAGTCCATAGATAATTGCGTGATGTATGTTTTGAAAAAATAACTTATAGATTAGATATTGTACTTATGGATGTCATAAATACCAAAAATCACGGTGATCTAATGTCAGAATTTCAAATTATAGTTATAAAAAACTGTGACGGGTGAAAACTGTCTCAATTTTCTTCGGTGACATTTCCGAGAAACCGAGTGTTAGATCACTATAATTTTTGGCATACATGACATGCATAAGTACAGTATCTAATTCAACGGTCAATTTTTCAAAACATACATCACATAATTATCTATGGACCCCATGCTGACTTAATCTTATATAAACATATTCTGACTGGATCGTTTCTCGCCTTTCCTAATAGACCCATCTTTTCACTCGTCTATCAGTTCACACAACTTTAGTCAAAATTACCATTCTTAATTCAACTTTTCATTAAAAAACTATTATAAAGTATTACTCTGAAAATTTGTTGATAGTGCGACTCATTTAGTCATTTTTTGGAAACTGAAAACTCAATCAAAGTGAGCTCTCCGAATGAAAAATATTCTCACACACACAATGAAGAAACGTGTATTTTTATGAAGATGGCTGCATTATATGCCACGACCAATCACACTATCCATTGCATCGGTTTGATCAGGTATATATTTGGGACTGCAAATGCACTGCACACCGTGCTGTCATCACCACGTTATAAAAACAATGGAAATATTTTGGACCATACGAAACTTACAACCTCAGACCTTAAAAATGTCGTAATCAACAAACACATGAGCCGCATCTTCGTGCCGTCTAATATATAGGCCCTTGATTTTCTCTACAACCGCTTCTCTTTTAAAACCCAGCTGCTTCAATTCAATTCCATAACAGATGGCAGAGGAAGATAAGAGCTTCAATGGAGAAATGGACAATCTTGTTTTTGGGTTTCTTTGCTCTAAAAGCACTCTCTCAAGGTACCCCTTTTGATTTTCAAATATATATATATATATATATATTCTATTTGTGTAGTTAATTGGTATCATCTTGTTGACATGCATATGGATTTTCAAAAAAAAACTAACATTTTATTGTTCTTTAAGTGTCAAATTAATTTTTTCACAAACAGTTTTCTCATGAACCAACCGTTGGATCACTGTGATTTTGACAGACATGACATATGTAATAGGAGTATCTAATCCAACGGTCGATTTTTCAAAATACATGTTCCAACTATCCCAATAAGGAGTAGACCGTATTTATCCAAATGGGCTCTGGACCAGATGAATCATTTCTGTATATATATATATATATTCTATTTGTGTAGTTAATTGATATCATCTTGTTCACATATGGACTTAAAGTTTCTTAACTAACAACTCTTCTTCTCAACACTACTGTTAGAATCGGGAGTGAAGATCGACTGCGGATCCGAAACCTCCTTTCGGGACGAAAACAATCTCATTTGGTCTACCGACGACGGCTTCATCAAAACGGGCGAAAATAAATGGGTCAGCCCCAACAGCTACACCAAGCCAGTGCAACAGAATACACTCCGCGTCTTCAAACAACAGAACAAGAATTGTTACACATTACCTACACAAACAGTTGCTAGATATTTCATTAGAGCTGTATTTTATTACGGCAACTACGACTGGCTCTCGAAGCCGCCGACCTTCGATCTCGAGTTGGATGGAAATAAATGGACAACTGTTGAGACTTCTATTACTGGTAGTGTTTATTATGAAGTGATTTATCCAAGCAAGAGACATTACACTAGTGTGTGTTTGTCTCGAACCAGGGACAGAGAGTTTCCTTTTATTTCCATGTTGGAAATATGGCCATTGCCTAGTCCAATGTATGCTGGAATGAGTCCAGGCAAAGCTTGGCTTAAAAGTTATCGCTACGATTATGGAGCGGTTGATTGGATCGTTGGGTAAGGAATACATATATATTTCCAACACTTTATGCTCCATTGGTTGCCTAGAAAACATGATCGGGAAAAGAAAATAAAATTTGGAATCTTACAATTGTTTGAACATCAAATGGGTCATAAAATAATAAAGGAAATTAAATATCGCTGCAAAGAAAAAAATTGCTGTGAATTTCAAAAACTACCCATTATAGCGATACTTTGTAACGGTGTATATGTGAAATCTGCTGTCACTGACATTTTGTGTTATCCTTCAGGTACCCTAATGACAAATACAATCGCATATGGGAACCAACAACGCCGCCTGGCTTGCAAGTTGTGACTGCCAATTTCACTTTCCTCCATCAAACAACTGCAGAATTACCTCCAGATTCTGCAATGATCCAAGCAATCCAGGCTCCAAGTCCAGCTGAACCCATTAATTTGGCTTTCAAAATTAGCAAGGCTAATGGCAACAACTTTGTTATGGCGTATTTCACTGAAGTAGTCGAGGATTATAGTGCAGTTAGATCATTTGATCTTTTCGTAAATGATGAGTTCACAGAAACAATCAGCCCAGAGTACCAGAATTGTATTGATTCATGGGCTAGTACTGCTAAGTCTGCAAGTACCTTGAAGGTTGAATTACGTCCAAGGGTAGAGTCTACATTGCCTCCAATTATCAGTGCCATTGAAGTATACACGGCCAGTGAACCTCTTCTCACTGTGGAAACATCACAAGATGATTGTAACTCTCTCTCTCTCTCTCATATATATATATATATATATATATATATATATATATATGTTGAAGAATAAAAATATCTCAATTTTTCACAGTAACATTTTTCAGAAACCGGCTTTTGAATCACAATGATTTTTGGCCAATGTAAAATTAATAAAAAGTACATATAATCCATTCTTCAATTAATTCTCCGTATACAGATCACCTTACACAGCTTTGCTTAAGGTGCATTTTATAATAGACTCCCTGTATGTATGTATGGGTGACATGGGGCTTGTCGTTTGATCAAACAGTGGATGGGCTGGCAGCATTTGTAAGCACATTTGAGAAGCTAGAGGGATGGAGTGGAGATCCATGTGTACCAAGTGACACAGTATGGCAGTGGTTGCGTTGCACTGGGGACAAACCCCCTAGAGTAACTTCAATGTATGTATAATTTTTCTGCTACAACTTTTGAAACCACACTACCACCAAACGCACAATTCAGAATGATCATTTGTTGGACCTCAGACAGAGTCTTAAAAACAAAAAACACTTAAATCCACAATGATCCTGCAGGTAGCTAAACAAGATGAAAAACCCAGCCACACTATATGGAAAAATGGCAGTTCTAAAATTAATGGGATTCTCCAAGCTATTTTGGTAAGAGAGAGGCAAAAGAAGACATGATGCGCCATGCTATGTTGGTATGGGTTGTGCTTGAAAGCTACACAAATTATTCATCCAAAATGAGTACCTGTAATCCCTTGTAGGAAGGGCGGAACCAAGGCATAGCCAAGGGGGCCATGGCCCCCCTAGCTTTTTGACTTTCCATAATATATATATATATATATATATGCATGATGGGCCGCGGGAAAAGGTCGGTAAGGGGTTTGGCCCCCCTAGACTTTCGGGAAAGGTTGGGGAGAGGCCCCCCCCCCCCCCCCCACTAGACTTTACTCCTGGTTCCACCACTGCTTGTAGGTGCCAATTTTTTAAAAAAAAAGTTTTGCCAAACGATAGAAGCTACTTTGTTCTCAAATTCTCAATACTAACAAATGGGTATCGAAATCGATGCACTTCCGTATACTCGAACCCAAGATCTCTCCCTTGAAAGCGATGATACATGCCACCAATTCAACAACAAAGCCCATTGGCCTTCTAGATGCCAATTAAGAAGTACTAGTTTGTCCTAGGAGAGAATTGTCTCTAGCATTCAATATCGATCACCTGGTCCAGAATGCTTTGAGTTAGGACCCATTTTAAGTCCTACCCAAATTTGGCAATGACACCATATATTATAAGAATTTATGTATGATTTGTTACTATAAAAAATAACTCTGAACAATCCATCAAAATGTTGTTACTATATGAATGAGCAGAAATCTCTCAGGCTATGGTTTGGATGGTCCCCTCCCAGATTTCAGCCACATGCAAGCCCTTGAAACCATGTAAGTCAATTAACATTCCATTAATGCTCGATCCACCTTAAATTTACTAATATTTTTCAACTCTTCTTCCTCTTATTTTACATATTTTTCTTCTTTCAGAAATCTCGAAAAAAACAATCTCAATGGTCCTATCCCAGATTTCCTCGGTGGCCTACCAAAGCTAAGGCTCCTGTGAGTATAAATATGAACAAATCACCAATACTTGTGAGTAAGCCATAATGTAATCCTTTATATATATTCTCTTTCACAGTATCCTCCGTGATAATAACTTTTCGGGTGAAATTCCGCTCAGTATAACCAACAACAAGAAATTAAGCTATGAGTAAGTACACTCATCTATGGCGAGATTTCATTGAATTCCATACTATGAAAAATAGTACATTGCAGTTAATATTCGTTCTCACATGTCTATTTTCTGTGCAGTTTCAATGGGAATCCAAATTTAAATGGAAACCAAGATTTGTTTTATTTCAAAGGAAAGAGATTAGGTCTAATAATCGGATTGTCTATCGGATTAACTTCAGGCATAGTACTGGTTATTATCCTTGCTTTCTTATACCGAAGGCAATTAAGAAGGCCTCAAGGTAATAGGACTACTGATCAAGGAAAGCCCCTGCAAGAAGAGAATGCTTCAACAACAAGCGTGAGCTTGAATGTGCCCATTTCGCCATCATACTCCAATGACCAGAATATGCCAACAGCACCAGCAGAAGAAAATGTTAGAATGACGGAAAACGCTGGAAAAATTAGTCAGAATGATGGAAATGCTCATGAACCGATGGCACCAGTAGAAAATATTCCGGTAAGTTCCAATCCTGGAAGCACTAATTATCCGTTCGTGGCCACAGAAATGGATATGGAAGAGGATTCAAAAGAGCTTAATGAGTTGAGTGACCAACATGGAAGAAAAGGGGGTGATGGAAGAACATAGGTAGATCTTGAGGTACCCTAGCCAGTTTTAATTTCTTCTATCTATAATAAACACTTTGCAATATGTGAGAAAAAAATCAACTCACAGAAGTTTTCAGATTTTGTTTATTGTCCATTTCACATGCTTAAAGATCAATCCACAAAGACCCTTCAAAAACTGATCGAAGCAGAGGCCAAAACTGAAAAGGGATCATCAGTTCCTCATTCTTTTGTGTTATAATTTATGATTTGCTCAAAGACTCATAGGGCCCCCGTTTGCATTAGCTTTTTTTCTAGAATCACTTTTGGAACTTAAAATTTGACTTGATCTAAAAGGAGGATGATAATCACTTTTAAACAACTTGAGGGATGGTAGAATGCATGACAAAATTTTCATACTAAAAGTGATCGCAGCAAAAGCTAGGAGGCCCCAACTTTTATGACAATCACCTTTAGTATGAAAATTTTGATATGTGAAGACATGGTTTGAACATAGTTTTAAAGAAATATGTGAAGAAATAGTTATCCAAAAGTGATTCTAACAAAAGCCAACCAAACGGGCCCTTGTTAGTTCCGCGCCTAAGAGGAAGCTGGTAAGTCGTATGTCTAACAGAATGCTGAAGTCCCATTTTCTAAAAAAAATTCATTATCATCCCAAAAGCTCAACCTTAATGCAAAAGATGCAATATCAGAGGAAATATTCTGAGCAGAACAAGTCTAATGACAAATGACAAGATGAAATATGACAAGCTTTCATTTTCACTTCTTTTTTTATGGATTTCTATAGTTCCTCCATCCTATGGCAAACATGTGGACTACTTGATGCGTGTCAACGACGATGTGTGTATATACATATATATTATAAAAAAACCACGCGCTGTAAACCCGCGTAAAATCGCGCAGCAAGGGCATAAGATTGAGAATTTCATAGTGATTACTTGCTAGCTAGGCAGGGTTGAGAAAAGTTCCATACAGAGCAAGCCAACATTATAAAATAAATAACAGAGCTTTCTTAACGCCCTTATACATAACTCTCTTAAGGTGTTGCACTGCTCTACCAGGGAACAAGCACATTTACGAAGGACGGCAACTGTCTAATAAGCCAGTAACTAATCACACTATCAACTACATCTGTAGGTCAGATATTTGGGCACATAATTAAACACTAGTGTGAATGCACTGCAACATGTTGTTGTCACCACATTACAAAAACATTGGAAATTTTTGGACCATATGAAACTAACAAACATTAACCTTGAAACATTTCATAGTCATCGAAACGCGTGAGCCCCATCTGTGAAAACGGCATTGGATAGGCCTTTGTCTTTCTCTGCAGTTGATTTGCTTATAAAAACCCAGCTTAGATTCCCTAAATAGATAACTAAGGAAGAAGATCGAGCTTCAATGGAGAAATGGACAATCTTGTTTATGGGTTTCTTTGTTCTAAAAGCATTCTCTCAAGGTACCCTACTTACTTTTTATATCTAAACTAAACGGAGTTGTGGAGGAAATCATTAAAATTGCTAAATATGTTCTATTTGTGTAATTGGTAGTATATAAATTTGTATCTTGCTCACATATTTGCATTACTTTTTCACTTTGATCATTCTGGGACACTTTATTTATGTGGGAATGACTTAAATCAATGCACAAATAGTGTTAGCAAGAGATGGGTATTCAAGAATTTACATTCCCAATCACTATATATTTTCTACATCAACTTAACATTTTCCTGAGAAAATGTCAGATCAGACACATGGATTAAGAATAAATCTTCTCAACACATCTTTCAGATACATCAGACTGGGTGATGATCGATTGCGGGTCAGAAATGAGCTATCAAACGGCCGGAGACGAAATCACTTGGCAGATAGATGAGGATTTCATTAAAACAGGTAAAAATAAACGAATCAACCCCAACAGGTACTCCCTGGTGGAGCAACTGAACACACTCCGCAGCTTCACGCAACAAAACAAGAATTGTTACTCCTTGCCTACACCAAAATTGGCTACATATTTCATTAGAGCTGTATTTAACTACGGCAACTACGACGGTCTCTCGAAACCGCCGACGTTCGATCTCGAGTTGGATGGAAACAAATGGGCAACTGTTGTGACTTCTATGACCAACACTGTTTATAATGAAGTGATTTATGCAAGCAAAGGAGTAAACACGAGTGTGTGTTTAGCTCGAACAAAGGACAAACAGTTCCCTTTTATTTCTTCATTGGAAGCCTGGCCACTGCCTGATACAATGTATGCCGGAATGAGTAGGGACTTGGCCTGGTTCAATAGCTACCGATACAATTATGGAGCGACAGAATGGATCCTGGGGTAAGGGGCATTCTTTTACACTTTATGCTCCGTTTGGTTGCATAGAACATGCAAGAAAGGAATAGAAAATTTGAAATCTTTTTTGTATGTTCATAGCAATCTAAAAATACAACTAAATTGGATCCCAAAAACAATGATAGGAAGGAAAGGAAAATGTTGAAAGTTTCTTAGAAATGGGTTTCTTTCAAAACAGTATATTTTGAAGCTTTTCCAACTCATTTTTTTCAAGTTTCCCGATATCCAAACAAAGGCTAAAAATCTATAGAAAATTTGTGATTACTAACATTTTGTTATCAATCAGGTACCCGGTTGATAAATACAATCGAGTATGGAAACCAATGATTCCATCTGGCCTGGAAGTTGTGGCTGCAGATTTTACTTTCATGGACTATACAACTGTAGAATTTCCTCCTGATTTAGCAATAATCCAAGCAGTCGAGGCTCGAACTCTGACTGAAACGATTACTTTGCCTTTCACAATGAGCAAGACTAATAGCGTCAACCATGTGCTGGTGTATTTCACCGAAGTTGTTTTGGACATGAATGCAACTAGATCATTTGATTTTTATGTAAACAATGACTTCAAATTATCAAACAGGCCAGAGTACCAGAATTGCACTGGAGAATGGGCAAATGTTCAATCAGGAAGTACCTTGACTGTACAACTACGGCCGGCAGCAGATTCGACAATGCCTCCCATTATCAGTGCCATTGAAATATACACTGCCAGTGACCCTCTTGTCACCATCCAAACCTCACAAGATGATTGTAAGCACTAGCTCTCTCTCTCTCTCTCTCTCTCTCTCTCTCTCTCTCTCTATATATATATTGGTGACATAGGGTTGTGGTTGATAAAACAGTGAGTGGACTGGCAGTCTTCATAAGCACCTTTGAGCAGTTGGAAGGATGGAGTGGAGATCCATGCCTCCCAAGTGACACCCTATGGCAATGGTTAGGTTGTACTGGCACCGACCCACTAAGAGTAACTTCCATGTATGATTTTTTTTCATAGCAAACCTTAACACCACCAAGCAGCCCACCAAATGAACGGCTTTAATCGATCAAGGTCATTTGGTGGACCCTAGACAACCCAAGGACTGTATGGCAAGGATGCAGTCCTTGGGGAGAATTATCACCGGCATTCGGTGTTGTGAACCCTGTGATCCAACGGTTACACTAAGACAATTGATTCGATCACTTGGTTCAGAATCTAGCTATGTGATTTGTTAGTATGCTAAATAACTCGGGACAAATTCATCAAAATCTAATTGCTACATGCATGAGCAGAAATCTTTCAGGTTATGGTCTGGATGGTCCTCTCCCAGATTTCAGCCAAATGCAAGCTCTTGAAACCATGTGAGTCATTAACATTCATAGCTTTGACTTAAATTTACCTACCATCTTTCAACTTTTCTTCCTCTCATTTTACACTTTTCTTCCTTCAGAGATTTGGGAAATAACAGTTTAGATGGTCCTATCCCAGATTTCCTTGGAAACATGCCAAATTTAAAGCTCCTGTAAGTATTATCTTTTTTCTCTCTAGGTAGATAAACTACTGTAAGTTAAATGGGCAAATATGCCCGAATGTTTGAGTAAACTTGGTATAATTTCATCTAACACTTTTCCTTCATCTTCATTCTCGCAGTAAACTCAGTGATAATAACTTTTCGGGAGACATTCCGCTTAGCATAACCAATAACAAGAAGATAAAATACGAGTAAGCAGGCTAAATCGTTGTACTGTTGCATTGAATTTCAGGCAATGGAAAGTACTCCTAGTTATATATGTTCTACATGTGTACTAATTAATTTACTATGCAGCATAAATGGGAACCCAAGTTTGCCTCATCACAAGGGAAAGAGAACGGCTCTAATAATCGGGTTGGCTGTCGGACTGCCATTAGGCCTAATTCTCGTTATTGCTGTCGGGTATTTCTTATCCCGAAAAAAATGGCCGACACCGAGCCAAGGACAAGTCACAGCGACAGAGTTAGGAAGGCCTCAAGGTGATGAGACCGCACAAGGAAAGCCTCCGGAAGAGAGTGTCTCAATAAGTGTGAGCACGGAGGCATTTATTAAGCCATCACAGGCAAATGGACAGAATATGACAACTGGAGAAAGTATTCCAGTAGCTGTAAATGCTGAGAACACAACTCAGAATGCAGGAAACATGAATCAACTTTCTCAGGCAAACGAGCATAATGAACCGACGACTGCTGAAGAAAATATTGCAGCAGATGAGCATGCTGTAACCACTACTATTCACTCGTCCGTGGTTCTAGACATGGATATGGATGACCTAGAAGAGCTGCTTCATCGATTTGGAAGTGAAGGAGCTACTGGGAGAGCATAACTATTTCTAATATGTGAAAAAATAGACCCTGAACTTAATATTAAGGCCTACAACTTAAATTATCTTTGTACTGATTCTAACCTTCCCTACAGCTCACAGGGAAGGGACCAGGAGACATGCAGATTAAAGCTCTCAACAAGGAAAACACCCTTTTGGCAACAAGACTGGATTTTTGTAAGAAAAATTCCCACACCCCACACCAGTGCTTAGGAGGCTCATGACAAATCGTTTTGGCACATCAAAACATTGTAAAATACGTAGTAGGAAGTTTTGGCCTATCATTTTTGTCTTCAGTGTTTATTGTGGCTGGGATTTTGTTGGTACTTTCAGTTTTTCATTTTGGTCTAGCATGTGTATTGTGTTTTTCTTTGGTCTGCTCAGTGTTCTTGTTTTGATTATGTATGTACTCCTTTTTCCTTTTTACTCTCAAAAATAAACAAAAAGGTTTTTAGATCCTAGTTTATTGTCCACTTATCATTGCTTAAGATAAATCAATTCTCTTTGAACCAACAAAAGATTCAAACCCAATGCAGTTCACTTTCTAACAAAAATTCATTATCAACACAAGCCACCCAAACCCAACACAAGGCGGAAATGAATTATGTTTAGTTTTTGTTTTCAACGGGAATGAGGGAAACAGGAAAGCAACTTCACCAGACATTACGAAAACAGGAAAGCAACTTAAGAAGAGATATGCCCAATGAAACAAATTCTGTGTAACTGCCCACGTGACATTAAATTGTCAAACTCTCAATAATTGCCAAACTCTATATATTGTTCCCGGCAAAAAATATGTCTCGAGACCTTGTGCAAAAAGGTCTCTGCGCGGGTGTGCCAGGGCTAGTTAAAACCCAAGAGACCGTTTGAACACGACCTCTAGCACCTTCTAGGTCGAGAAATTAAGACGTGGTACCAATGCCTAGCTGGTCACTTAAAAATGGAATCAGGCAATTGACAAAGATTTGAGGTTGATCCTCTTGGGTCAAGAATTAGACGTTGATCCTCTTGGGTCAAGGATTAGAGGTTGATCATCTTAGGTTCTAGTGTGAAATGTCTTAGAAAAATTAAAATCCGATTTGAAGTACATCGAAAGCAAACCGATCAACTTTCTTCGAATGAAATAGAAAATGCATTAACAAAAAAAAAAATACTGACAATGCTTGAGATTACAATGCTAGAAACGAAAGTCGACATACTTGGAATGAAAAGATATTTGGAAATTGAAATGTGACACTTACTTGAAGTAGAAATGCTTGAAACTTGAACAACTATGGCTTGAAATTGAAAGGATGCTTGAACTAAACTAAAAATACTTGAAATAAACTTGAAAAAAAGCTTGCTTGTGAAGAGAAAAGCTTAAAAATCTACTAGAAGGTCTTGAAGCATTGCTCTGTTTTGGAGTTGTAGTCATGTCTTACTCCTCTTTGACTAGGTATATATAGGCCACGGCCAAGTCTAACTAGCCTTGATAACTACCCACGTTATGGTCTCTTAGTAGTGCCCCACTACAATCTTAACTTCCCACTCCATGCCTAAATGATTACTACACATACTACTAATTGTTCTAGACTTTATCCTTGCTTGACATGTGGCATAACCACTCACTAACTAAATTAATGGACACTTCCTTGATTAACTCCCCACTAACTAAATTAATGGCCCACTAACAATACAATACGGTTACAATACAGTTAGTAGCCACTAGCTAACACACCAACTTCCACGCCACATGGCACCTCTCCATTGGTTGGTTATTTTTATGGCAAACATATATATATATATATATATATATATATATATATATATAT
>JAESVK010000927.1:2107210-2119408 GCA_017140935.1 Hamamelis virginiana
ATAAGGTCGACCTTGCATAACCTTATGCAAGGTCGGCTCCATATCTCAATTTTAAAAGACTGTTTGTAAAACTGACCGTTAGATTAGATGCTCCCCCTCTGTATGTCATGCCTGCAAAAAATCACAGTGATCTGACAGTTGGTTTTTGAAATAACTCATTGTGAAAATATGCAACTTATTTGTTCTTCAAAAAATCACCATTTTTTTAAAGTCAGTTATTTCAAAAACCAACCATCGAATCACTGTGATTTTTTGCAGTCATGACATACAGAGGGGGAGCATCTAATCCAACGGTAAGTTTTACGAACAGTTTTCTAAAATTGGAGATATGGAGCCAACCTTGCATAAGGTTATGCAAGGTCGACCTTATAGTAGAATGACTGTGTGTGTGTATATATATATATATATATATATATATTCCCGATCTAGTAAGCATATGCTTATATATCTTATGTAAGCATGAAGCGAATAGATAATTGTGGGATACATACTCTGAAAATTTGACAGTTGAATTAGATATTCTTCTTATGGATATAATGCATGCCAAAAATCACAGTGATCCAATGTAAACATCTCAAAATATAGGCCGAAAAAACAGTGACCACCGAAAATTGTCACAATTTCTCATTTACATTTCTAAGAACCCAACCGTTGGATCACTGTGATTTTTGGCACGCATGACATACGTAAACATAGTATCTAATCCAACGGTCAGTTTTTCAAAATATAGTATCTATGCATATGCACTCTGACAACATAATTTCCATATATATATATATATATATATATAGAGAGAGAGAGAGAGAGAGAGAGAGAAATGATCCTATTAGCATATGCTGACTTTTGCAAATGTCAGCATGAGACCAATATGTAATTATCGGATATATATTTTGAAAAACCAACCGTTAGATTAGTTATTATGCATATGTTTGTCATGCATGCCAAAAATCACAAAGATCCAACGGTCAATATCTCAAAATACAAACTATGAAAAACTATGTCCACTGAAAACTGTTAGGGCCTGTTTGGGAATTTCAAGTTCTGGACCAAGCAGATTTTTAACCAAAGAAGGTATCTAGTTTATATCAAAACTGATTTTACACTGAATTGGTTTTGATTTATAAGTTGTTCGGTTGGAATTTAGAACTTGGTTCTTAAATTTTTGTTCTTTTGCTCACATTGCATCTGAAGAGAAAAAACAAAGAACAAAAACTGGATGTGAAGAAGGAGAAAGATTGCAGGGAAAAAAAAGGGGGGGAAATCTAAATCTAAACCGTAATCAAAATATCCCTATCAAATCTCAATTTTTCCATCAAAATTTTGCAAATAAAAAACCTAACTCACAAAACCCAATTTCCGGCAAATCAAAACCCTAACGTCCATATATCACCATAAAAAATAAATAAATAAATAAATTTCTTATTGAAAATTTTCAAATCAAAATCCTAACCCTTCAAATCTCTAATTCCCATCAAAATAGAATTTTTTTTTATATACACCTTAATAGTCTCAAATCTCTATTTATAAAAATTTTAAAAAATTCTTACAAAAAAATAGTAGAAGAGAAGAAGATGAACGGAGACGATGACCAACTATGGACGAAGAAGATGAACGAAGGACATGATAGCCAACAATGGTGGCGTCCATCTTCACCATATTGATCATGTTCAAGTGGTCAAGCCTTATCTTGATCATGTTCAAGCCTTCTCCATGATGTAGAGATGTAAGATGGAGGGCAGAGAAAGAGCTCCTGTGCAGAAGTTTCAAATCTGAAAGCTATCTGGAAGTGGAGAAGACAAAACAAACGTGTATAGCCTTTCTTCTTATTTGGTTTATACGAAAACCAACTCATACTTGGAACACCTATATCCGGTTTTTGTGTCAAAATTAAAACAACTAAAACCTGATATATGACTTACCAAACACATTTCAAAAGCAACCGGGCCCACCTTATCTCCAGCAGAACCGGTTTTTAAGGTTTGCAAACACCCACATACAGTTTTTCTCAATGACATTTCTTAGAAATCAACCGTTCGGTCACTGTGATTTTTGGCAAACAAGACATGCATAAGAAGAGTACCAATTCACCGGTCGGTTTTTCAAAATACATATCCCACAATTAGTTAAAAGCATCATGCTGACTTTAAGTAGATTCAGCATATGTGCACAGGATCATTCCCGTATGTATACATAGATATATTCAGAAATGATCAAGTCTGCATATGCTTATATAAGGTTATGTTAGCATGAAGTCCATAAATAATTGTGTGGTGCATATTTTGAAAAATTGACCATTGGATTAGATAGTGTACTTGTGCATGTCATGTATGCCAAAAATCACAGTGGTCCAACGGTCGGTTTCTCAAAACTGTCACTGAGAAAAATTGTGACAATTTTATGTGGTCACAGTTTTTCACAAGTATATTTCAAAATTATGACATTAGATCGCTTTGATTTTTGGGATGCATGACATCCATAAGCAAAATATCTAATAAAACGATCAGCTTTTCAAAATATGCATCCTACAATTATCTATGGGCTTCATGCTTATATAACTTATGTAAACATATGCTAACTAGATCGAAACTGCATATGTTGACTAGATCGAAAATGTATATATATATATATATATATACACACACACATAAATGTTCTAGTCAGCATTTATTGACTTTATGAAAGCATAAAGTCAGCAAACACTCTCACTCTCATGGCCGATAGATCTCTCCCATGGCCGAGATCTAACAGCCATGGGAGTGTTTGCTGAAATCCGCAAATGTTGACTAAAACATTTCTATACATGTATATATATAGTCCCAATCCTGTGCACATATGCCGCGAAAGTCAGCATGAGGCCTTCAATTAATTGTGAGATATGTATTTTGAAAAACCGACCGTTGGATTAGATACTCTTTGTTATGGCTGTCACATATGCCAAAAATCACAATGATCGGCATCTCAGACTATAAAAAATTCTAACCGCTGAATACTATACAGTTTTTCTCAGTGACATATCTAAGAAACCGACTGTTGGATCACTGTGACTTTTGGCATGCTTGACATCCATAACAAGAGTATGGATAGTTTGAATATTCTGACAGAATTATAAAAAAAATTCTAACCGCGAAAGTCAGCATGTGCAAACAGAATCATTTCTGTGTATATATATAAACACATTGTGTGTGTGGTATGACCCTCACTTCTTTTGACCTCCAAAGACCCCCTAATTAATTTAGCAAACCATTTACAGAATCACAACACACCTGTGCGTGATAGTTTGAATGCGAAGAGGGGAATATATCTGAGCTATGCATATGCAGAAGATCCTGATTGTTAACAGGTGAAAAGGAGACACCGCTACTGCTGACTGATGGAGCATGTTGCTGTTGCTGCTGCGGGCGATGAGATGAATATGTTCCCCCTAAGTTGAATCCAGCAGACCTCCCCATCTGCACATGGAAGCATGGAACTATGAGGACAAAATCAAGCAGCACAAATCACAGGATGATATATGGATATAATATTCCGGATTTCTTTATCTTTTGCAACATAAACTCACGGAGAAGTGCTGAGACTGCATCATTGAAACAGCATTATCATGAAGTTGTTCTTTCTGGTGCATATCCATAGCATAATCAGCGTTACCACCTGCACAACACCTAAGAAATAGTCAGTAAGACACCAAAAATGCACCCAGTCGTCTTCCTTTACATAGATGTGTCCCCTTCAAAATATTAGTGATATAAAAAATAATTTGTACCCAATAATAAATGCATTGAACTTGTAAAAGATTTTTCCATCAAGCAGTGCAGCATGATTTTCTCAGGAACCACAGCTAAGATGTTTAATTGATGTGACACATTAGAAACAGCAACAGCGTACTTATAAGTTATAAGATTGTTAATTTCATGAAACTAATTAACAAGCATCAGTCATAACAAAATCTAAAGTACACTTCACTGCAAGAAATTTTAGCCAACGTCTGGCTCAAAATGCATTATATCATAAGAAAGAATACATATGCACCTTTAAATCCTGGTAAAGCTGGAAAATCTTCATTTTGAATGCTGAACTCTTGGTTTTGTTGAACAATTGGACTAACTCCAAGACCTTGTTTCCGCAGCGAACCTGAAATTTTTCAGTTTAAATTATTTTCCAATTGCAGGAGTCAACAAGTCCAAAATCAAAAATGTAAGCTCTCTTTAATTACCCAATTGTCCTTGAGGCCCTCCAGCAGAACTTGGACGACTAGTTAACTGAGGGAAATCATTCAAATCAAAAGGAGAACTGTCATTGGAGTTTACATCACTCAACATTCCCATAGAGCTTAGACTATTCATTGTTTGGACATGATTTTGAGTGAGCGGGCCTCCAACAGTAGGATAGGAATTTCCTAGCATAGAAATTACCTGTGGAGATGCTGAATCCAGAAATGTCAATTACTACGGCAAACAAATAGAGCTCAACCAGTAAAGCACACATAATTCAAACCTGGTCTAAGAAAACAAGAATAAATAGATGATGTCCACACCCAGCATTTTAAATCGTAATGTGCAAAGTGGCAATATAAAAATTACAAAAATAAGGAAAAACAATTTAAAAGAACAGAGCAACCAATTAGGATAATAGTTTGAAATAAAGCTAAACAGAAGCAGACAGTAAGCATCCACATTACAAAACAAGATTTTTCCCACAAGCTAAAATGCCAAAGTAACATACAAAAGACAATTTTAAAGCCCTAGTCCCATAAAAGTGAAAAATGAATTTAATCGTTGCAACAATCTCTAAATGAACACCAAGGCACCAATGGTCCATAATTTCACGTTAAAAAGGAACCAGAATTGGACATTTAATTTGTAAAGAAATCCTGTTTAATTTTTCAAGTGCATTGGCCGAGCCACTTCAGATAACCAATGAATAAGCTGGAATCACTGTTTCAAATTAAAAACAGAAGGAATTTAAAAATAAATTTTAAAAAAAAAAAAAAAAAAAAAATTGGTATAGTTGACACCAGATAAATCCTAAAAGGCAAAGAGAATAATCTCGACTAATCATGGTGACCATTCCTTTTCCTTCAAGGGTTAAAGTTATTAGAACCCGATTGGAACCCCATATTTGGCCTGCAGCCTGGAATTGGGGGCAGAATTAGAGTTGGCCGACCCAATTCCAAATCTGATGTTTGGGATCCTGCTAGAACTGAAAATACAATTACGTGATCCACAGAATTAAAAATAGCCAGCATCATGGGTGCTTCAATTCTTTGGGGGCTAGTCAAGAATTAAAATTCCAACGGACGGAATCATAAAAATCCCCAAGTGACCAAGTCCCAATAGAAAGACCTCAACCCACCATGTTTTGTTGCTTCAGTAATCTCCAGTAAACTCTCCAGCAATCCACCATGTTTTCTTTCTCATTTTAAAGTCTTTGAACATCCACAACGCAAATGGTCAGTCATAGATGACACTCTTCACTCCTATGAATCACAGAAATCTCTCTTTCTCACACGCACAACTCCAATGAATCTAACAACTTTCTTGCTCTCTCAACTTTGGAGAATCACACAACTCTCTCTTTGAACGTCCACAACGCAAATGGTCAGTCATAGATGACACTCCTCACTCCTATGAATCACAGAAATCTCTCTTTCTCAAACGCATAACTCCAATGAATCTAACAACTTTCTTGCTCTCACAACTTTGGAGAATCACACGACTCTCTCTCTCTCTCTCTCTCTCTCTCACACACACACACACTAGGTTTTCTATTTTCTGCAATTTGGGGAAAATGCTCTGTCAATATGTTTGCTGCATATGTATATGTAATAATTTGTTTTGGTCTTCAAGATAATCTAGCTTTTTCCTGAACCATCTATTATGTTTATCATTATTTTTGAGGTTTTTTTATTTGATTTATTGAGTGATCCAAGAGCTGTTACTCCATGTCTGGAAATTAAGATGTAAGAACCCAACACAGATCAAACCAAAAGGAAACATCTAGTGCAAACCTGTAATAACATATGCCTCCAGACAATAAACCAGTAAATGAGAGTGTTTGACTAGAGATAATTATAGAGATTAAATGAATTCATAGATGCTTTGAGGAACACATACTGCCTCAGTATGGATCTAATGGGTTGAGGGACAGGAACTAGCTGAATGATAGACATTATAGCCTATGAGTGGAGTGGAAAATATGTAGCAAGTACAATCCTCAACCACAATAACAAGGTATTGACAATATTAATATAAATCGGGTCATCCAAGGCAGGAATCCTATACTGATGGATGTCAAACAGATATTAGCCAATTACAAGCTGCTCTTCTTGGGTTCTTGAACCATCTCAACCAGATCAAAATGTAGAACTGAAGTTGAATATGTCTTTGTGTTTGATTAAATATATGGTAATTAAGGCCAAACTGGAGGTACTCTTGCACAGTCAAATAAAGAAAAGAATAAAAGAGTTAAATGTTTCATTAAATTTTCGTCTTTGCATTTGAAAACATGTGAGCTTAATAATATTAAGCCAGGCAGCTCATTCATTTTCATTTTAGATTGTTCAGCACAGAAACAAGGGGAAGCCGTAAAGATTCTAAAAATACTGGTATTCCCTGACTTCTACACATGTTTCTCAAATCAATATCTATTTAAAAGGAGTACAGATTCTGGCAAAAGTCCAATGATTCCTAACAGCTTACTCTTCCAACATTAATCTTAACTCAACAACTCAACAAAGCTTTAAACCTGACTACAACGGATGATAGCAAGAATTCTTTTTCACCATACAGTGATACAGCTCTATTGAGGACCGTAACATTTATTAAATTCCTAAAACACATTTCCTTTCTATAATGTCTAGAAAATATAATTTGCATTTATTTAAGCCCCAGTGTGCTTTCTTTCCAAGCTTGCTGCACCTCCCAACATTAATTTAAAGCACCAATGCTAACATTTGCAAGACAATTATCAGATCTTTCCCTAAAAAAAGCAATGAGAAAATCTGAAAAGTGATAACATATATAACTTCTGCTAGATAGATGCACTAATAATAGTAGAGTAAGTCCAGAAATAAGAAAAAAATCATAAATTCTGGCAAACAAGATACTCTACAATGGATTGCTGTAGCTGGTGGAAGTAACAATAACATATTATCACCACTTCAAGGCAAATACCTTGTTGAAGCACACCACTCATCAATCGATTCTGTCCCTGCACACTTAAACCTCCCGATCCACTATTGGCAGTTAAATTTAGGCGAGAAGCAAGGCCAGGAACAGATAATCCTCCACCAGAGCTAATGCTCCTTCCAATGTTGCCCCCACCAACCATATTTCCCATAGAGCTCGTTATTCGAGGACCTGCATTTCCCAAAATTGGAGATACTCCCAATCCTGGAACTGCACTCCGGTTACCAATTGCAGCTGAGGTCGGGAGAATCCCAGGAACAGAACCACTAACTCCATTCGTGCTACTACTATATCCAGGGCTGCCCACTACACTTATACCTCCTCGATTTGTGACTCCTGAATGTCCGTGTGAGCTGCCATGAGATAACTGCAAAAGCAAATTAATTATACTAAAAATAACAATAATAATAAACGAATGAATGCAAAAAAGACATAGTACACAACTGGAAGAACATAAACATATATAAGGAAAGGTGATGGACAAATTTTACACTGCAGTCATCAACTTAAATTACACTTATTATAAGTACCTGAGAAAGAGCAACAGGAAGATTATTTGATGCAAATCGTCCACTAGAAAGGCTTCCCGTAGGTTGTTGAACCCCACCAGAAGGAACACTATTTATTGAAGAGTTTCTCGATGCCAGTGTACCTGGCATGCTGGGAACGTTAAAGCTCCCATGAATATTATGCAGCCCTTGAATAGTTCCTGCAGAACAAATCCTAGCACTTACATAAATTTCAAAGAATACATATAACTAAAATTCCAGTAAAACTTACTCACCAGAATGATGAAAAACGGGAGAGGCTGCACCATACTGACCAGAAAAGGAAGTAGCAAAAGATCGGCAGAATACATATAACTAAAATTCCAGCAAAACTTACTCACCAGAATGATGAAAAACGGGAGAGGCTGCACCAGACTGACCAGAAAAGGAAGTAGCAAAAGATCGGCCAGCGCTGTCTGGAAGATTTGAAGCAGATCCGTTGAGAGAAGACTGCAAGTAGAAGTGTTAAACATTTTTTTTTTTTACAAAAAATAAATATAACTAGCACCAAAAAGAAGCATATAATCAGAAATTTTAAATACTAAGCAAACACTGGAGTTACATAAGTAACATTTAACCACACTCACACAAAACATAATAATAATAATAATAATAATAATTATAATAATAATAATAACAATAAAACACTATACATACCAGAAAATGCAAGAGTAACAACCAAAAATGAAGTATTCATGTACATGGGTTTATGTACTATGTGGCTACCAGTGAATCTAGCATTTCTGACATAACATAAAAGTGAATTGAGAGCTAGAATCTTTGGGGAACCTGCTAAGACAGCTCCTTAGCTCTCGAGATAGAAAGAAGGTCTCGGATGGACAAGATTGAATTTAATAGAAATGAGCTTTTCTTAGTGAGTTATGCCACAGATCCCTGGCTCGCGTTAGTAGAGGCTCTCTCCCAGCTACCCTAATTTGAAAACTGCATGTTCTTTTCACGACAAGTCTGAACAATATTGTAACTATCAAACAATTCATCACACCAAACCTATGAACCCAAATGAGTGTAATTTGCAAAAGAACCCATTGCCAGTGGGCCTAACATGCTTAGGCTGGGTTCGTCTTTCATGTTTAAATTTAAAGCTTTATCTCCTTTGATGCTAGAAAAATGAGGCTAAGTATCACAGATTAAAGGATGCAGGAGCAATAGTATTTGGTGATAGAAAATTATTTTTCAGGAGTAAGTTTTCTCGAAGAGGTGGAAAGACACACTTATTGTTCTGTTTCTTCTTCGTGCTACTGCATTCAAGTTTTCTTCTGGGACCTCATTCTCATATTGTCATGGAGTTCTGAGGCCTTAATCAAATAATGTATGAATATAATTTAGTCCCCCAGTTGTCAGTATAGTCAAACATCTTCTTTTCTTATAAAGGCATTATTACTTATAAAGAAACCAAAAAAACACGCACAGAGAAAAAAAAATCCAAAATTGGATTCTATGGTTATGTCACATGTATATCAACATTAAACCTGCTTATACAAACTGAGACACAAAAAGCACCACATGTCCAGTATTACTAACAATTAAAATCACTATCATAAACAGAAAAACTACTTGCATAAAAGTACTGACATTGTTCATCAAATTTAAAATAATCCTAGAATAAAAAATAAAAAATGATAAGGCCCAAAATCCAACAAAAAGGCACATTGGGTAACCAAAAAGTGGGGGGAGGAAGTACCCATAACCAGTGCTACAATAACTGCTTATAACAACATAAGCCACATATTTCATGCAAATAAAGAAACAACAAAACTGCTATTCCGATATCATTGTGTGTTCAAAAAAAATTATGTAAAGAAGGGACAATACATTAAGTAACCCCGACATGGCAGAAATGTCAAAAGGTCATGCAGAAAAACATTCCTTGCCGAGGAGCCTTCTTTGTCTTGAGAGTAAATCAATAGAAGAATCCTGACTTTAAGAGCTATAACCTGTCAGAGAAGACAATTTTTCTCTTTCAGAACTATTTATTAGATTATTTCACTTGTATAGTAGAGAGGACAACAGCATATAATCCTAATTATCCTACCATAAAATTATACAATCCTCAAATAAACTATGAGAGATTAGGTTCACTTCACTAGTAACTAGAAGCAACATTTAAGGGGGGAAAGGGACTTCAAACAATTTTTTTTTTGGCACTAAGCATTCAGAATAGAGTTTTTAGATCATTTTAAAGAATACCACATTGAAGAAGTTCTAACATTTGAAATAAATCATAGACGTTGTAGGAGCCATCCACTCAGAGTAAGAAGTTAAAAATGGACCGTTAGAATTCACTAGCGGGGGCATTACAATTCATTTTACCTCATGGTTGCTTCATTTAAAAACCCTAAAGATGCCATAGTTTGTTTTCACTGGATTATGACTGCATATCTGTAGCAACATTCCCAAAATAATAACAAAAAAAAAAAAATCACTAATTTTGCGAGGCTATATATAGATTTATCATGTCACCTCACTAAATACACCTGATTTCTAATTTTTCTAGGAAAAAAATCATAGAAATTATTCTGGGGAAACAGTCAGGCTACAAACAGATAGAGTTCTTGAACAATCTCTGTTACTGTCAGTGTACAGCCACCACATAAGACGTATTTCTCTCTGTAAACCCAATCTATAAATGTCATTACCTTATCTACTGCTCAACAGGATATAGCAGCTTATAGCGTAATGAGACACCAACCAACTGATCACATACTCAAAAAATACACACACTAACACACAAAATGCAACAATTTCTACTATCGGTAATTTTCAAAAAAAAAAAAAGAAAGAAAGAAAGAAGAAGCATAAATACTTAAAACCTTCACAAAAACAAACTCTAAAACAAAACTTATCTATCCAAAACTCTAATTAAGCGATCGAGATTAAGAAACATCAAGAAGAAGAAATTATCATTACCAGTAAGGAAGCGAAGATCGAAACAGTAGATGTGAACTCAGAACAATACAACGATCAGACTCGGACCGAGTCGAGACTAACTCAAACTCGAAAAGCGAGCGGAAATGATAAGAGGAAGAGTACCTGAGGAAGCAGATCAGACAGAAATGTTGGTGTCCGAGTCAAAAGAGCGAGTTTGTGCCCTAAATCGAGAGAAGGAGCGAGAGCGAGAGAGAGAAGGATTGAGGAGCGTCGCAGACAAAACAACCTGTTCGATGACAGGTGTCATTTAATTTTAGGAGGGATGAAATCTAAATATGCCGGCGACCTATTGAGGATGGAGGTTCGCCACTTCTCTGACCCATTTGATGAGAAGACCATTTCGATGCTAAAAGCCACTTTTGTTTCTGCACGGCAATTTTTCATTTTTTTGGTCCAGATGTTGATTATTATAGTAAAAATGGCTGGTTATTTATCTAGAGGTACTTCAGTGCAAACGAGTTATTTTTTAGCTCTCTTTCCTTGCAACGCACAATTTTTTATGTATTTTTTTGTGTATATTGAAAATAAATAGCTAGAGCCAAGAGTTTAGACAAATTTGACTAAACCAAAATTTAAAAAATGTTTGGCTACTGCATTGAAACATGCAAGTTTAGATTTTTAACCAAAAAATGGTTCTGGCTCCTCTTTTAGCTAATGCATTAGAGTTATTCTTAGAGGTTTCATTGGACTAGACTAGATTATTGTACATAGCAACAAAAGGTAAAAATATATAAAGTTAAGGAAAACATTATTATTTTTAACCTATATAGTGTAAACAAATAAACAATAACCTACTTTATCCATTTTTTTCATTTTTTTTCAAATGTATATTTTCATCAATCGTATTATTAATATATAATATATCGTTCACATTGCTAGTGTATATATATAGTTGACTTATGTTAGTGTGACCTACTATACATATAGTCCTTGCTAGTGTATATATATAGAGTTGACTTATGTTAGTGTGACCTACTATACATATAGTCCTCGTACTACCTTGTACTACACACATGCCTATATAAGGCTCATGACTCATTATTGTACAGAAAACACAATACATAATACATTAATTTTTCTCTCTTTTATCTCTTAACATGATATCAAAGCTAGGTTACTAGCAACCACTGTCCACTACCACTGTCCACCACTGCTATGTTAGAAGTATGCCCTAAAACCAATCCTAAAGGGTATATTAAGTTTCATATTATCTATATATGGAAGGTATAACTTATCTAATATGTTCTAACATATATGATAAGGTCCATGAATAAATGATAAGAGAAATATGCATCTCAAGGTGTTGAGATAGAGAGACTGATATTTCTCATATACATCTATTCTAAAAGAGTTCCTACTCAAAGGTTTATTAAAGTGGATATTTAATTAACCGTATGAAGAGTAGCACAGATTTAAACCAACTCATATGGAGGATAGGTAGTCTTTCCTATCAGTGTAGTGACACTTAGGTTAATCTGTGGGTGCATATTAGAGAATATGTACACTGAACATGATCT
>JAESVK010000927.1:2124995-2154949 GCA_017140935.1 Hamamelis virginiana
TATTATTATTATTATTATATATTATTATTCATATTTTGTGGTTGATTAGATATGCTAGGATTGTTTTGAAAAGATTTTGATAAATCCCAAACTTAATTAGGAGACCTTTAATTAGGGCGAGGTGGGTGCCTACAAGGAGTTCCTTGGAACCTTCCCACTTCGTAACCTAGCCCCCGAATCCAACTTTGATTCAAAGACCATGCTTTTCCAAAATATGGAGTCAGTGTTTTATTGAAAATAAAACTCTTTTTTGTGGTTTCCTTGTTCCCTAAAAATTAGGTGGCAACTCCCAGTTTTTTACAAATTTTTATCCTTTTTCAAAAACCCAATCTTGAGTGGATAATAGAGAAGGATAAATGTGGATACTAGAGAAGGATAAATCGAGACGGATAAACATCATCCACAATCCACTCAAGAAACCCCCAAAGTGAACCAGAGGCCTCCCGGTCTAGGTTGACTAGTTCACAATGGGGATTATATGTTAAACATTTTATATAATTTAAAAATATTGATGTGACATTAAAGTCAACCAATTTGACTCATAAAAGCATGATAATGACCTATTGGGGATTGATGATTATGTATTAATATGGGAATTATTTGTTAATGTGGGGATTGGGGGTTATATGTTATGGTGGGGATTATGTAGAAAATTTAAATAATTTTCAAATTTTTTTACTGTTAGGAGGGTATTTTCGTCCAAAAAAATTGTGATTGGTACATTGACGTAAATATTAAAAATCCGAGCCCATTGAAAAAATATTTTAAATTCCATGGTCCATTGGCGTAAAAGTTCCAAATGAATATAATGAAAATCAGTTTGCTAAAATATTCGTTCGAATTTGGCTTTTAAAATCAATAAGTAAAGTTTAAACATCACAATAAGATTGGAATCTACTATTTTATAAAATTGCTACATATTACAATATAATTTAAACAAAAACGATCTAGTCAAGATACCTGTCTTAGATGAAAGGCATTGGATGAAAGTCAGCCATAGTAACTCATCCAACGTCTCCCAGCTTTTAGCTGACTTTTATGACTAGATCATTTTTGATAATTTAAATATACTAATATTAAAATTCATTCCGAATTTAATGAAAATGGATTAGATACTCTTTTTATAGATGTCAAGTTTACCAGAAATCACAGTGATCGGATTTTAGTATCTCCAAATATAGATTGTAAAAAATTTTGACTGCTAAAAACTGTCACAGTTTTTCTCAGTAACATATCTGAGAAATCAACCGTTGGATCACTGTGATTTTGGTATGTATAACATACATATACATAATATATAATCCATTAATAAGTTTTTCAATGCATCCCATAGTTACCTATAAGCATTGTGCTGTTTTTAACGAAAGTCAGGATGTGCTAATAGGAACATTTTATATATATATATATATATATATATATATATATATATATATATATATATATATATATATATATATATATATATGCATAAATGTTTTGTTGTCTCAACTAGAGACACTAGAGGGGTGAATAGTGTCTAAGGCAAACCTAAGCCAATATTTGCACACCAAAATATATTAAGACAAGAATAAAATAAATACAATAATATGAACAAAAACAAGTAAGAAGATAAAACAAATAGAGAGATCAAGTATAAGATATTAATGTAGTTCGGCAACAAGCCTATGTCTGCACTAAACACCAAGCTCATGGATTTCTCAGTCCACTGTGATGATCCATTTGACTGGTAGAGATCAAACCCTACACCAATAAGCAGTGGCGGAACTACAGGTATCATAATGGCCCCCCTGACTTTCTTAAAAGCATTGTATATATATATATATATAATACAATGCTTTTAAGTTGTAAGTTGTAAGTGGTCCCAAACTCTAATACTTCCATTTAAATTGTTTTCCATTTCAATTTTTAATGCTTAATGTTTGAGAACTACTCTTGTCATTATTTTATTGTCTATTAGTGCTTCCTAGTTCACCATTAAAAAAAATTATATTTTGCATTTTGAGTTTTGATACCAATGAACAATAGAATAAAAGATGTTTAATATTTTATGGTTTCAATGGGTTTTTTTTTTTTTTTTTTTTTAACAACTAAAGATGTATTTTTTTATTTTATTTTTGGAGTTAACAACAAGTCAACAACAAAACATTAATTTTTTTTAATGCTTAAAAAAAATAGAGTTAGTACTTTAATTTCTTTTTTTTTTTTATGTTTTTTTTTTCATCATGATTTGGGACTCAATATCCTTATATGTGATTGAAAAAAAATTATGGTTGGCAAATATTTTTTTCTCGTTAAGTTTAAATCTTATATATATATATATATATATATATATATTATTTTAGGGATTTGGGAATCTTGATTTTAGAGTTAATGAAGCAAATACAAGATCGTTGAACTTAAATACTTGGAATTTGAGAATAGCTTGCTTAAAAAAAAGATATGTGGCTTATTATTGGCTTTATATTTTATATTCACTATTCTATTTTTATTTATCAAATTGGTTGATTAAGTTAGCTTGTGATATATTTATAGTGGTAATAGGAGGTTTGGGATGAGCCAAATGAAAATCCTATTTGTGGTTGATTGTTGTAGTATGGTTGTAGGAGGTTGGGGGTGAGCCAATTGAAAACCCTTTGTGATTGAAAATCCTATTTGTGCCTGTTGTTAATAATATTAGTTTATGTTTGAGTGTGAATTAAAATTGTTTAATCTAAATAAATATTATTTTTATTTGATTTATAAATGGGAAAGTTATCTACGATTTACGAACTCTTCAAAAGAAAAAATGCCAAAAACTTGGAATTTAATGCAACATTGCCAACTCTCACTAATGATACTCCAATTTCTGTAACTCGTCCTACAAAATCTCAAAGAATTAAAAACAATGAAGCTGATTTAAATTCTTTAGAACGCTACCCAGAAAAGTGTCCGTGAATATGGGATTATGATGTCAATCATTGCAATGAAATTCGACGAGCTTACATTAAGAATGGTGCATACCAACCTATCCTTTCAAAGTATCCAAAATCTGGATCAGAAGCTCATCATCGTAGTTTTCAATCTTCATGGTTCAATCTATTTCCTTCGTGTTTAGAATATTCCCTTGAAAAAGATGCAGCTTTTTGCCTACCATGCTATCTCTTTAATAAGTCCGGGTCTGCATTTACAGTTGATGGATTTCAAAATTAGAATAAAGTTAGGGATGGGCAAAATTGCGCTTTCTTAAATCGTGTTGGGAAAGATCTTAACTATATTCATAAAATTGCCGAGAAATCGTGCCAGGATTTGATGGAGTAGTGTCAACATATAGAGAGAGTGCTTGATAAATTAACTTTTGAGCAAATTGCAAACAATCGACTCCGACTTAGAACTTTAATTGATTCAGCCAAATGGCTTGCATTTCAAGATTGTGCTTTTAGAGGTCACGATGAAAGTCAAAGTTCAATCAATTGTGAAAATTTTCTTGAAATTATAAGTATATTAAGTTCATATGGCGAAAAAGTTGCGAAAGTTGTATTAGATAATGCTTCCGAAAATGCCTCTTACACATCACCAAAAATCCAAAAAGAAATTTTACATGTCATTTCGGCCAAAGTGAAGAATGCAATTCGTGAGGAGATTGGTGATGCAAAATTTTGTATAATTATTGATGAAGTTCGCAATGAATCAAAGAAGGAGCAAATGGCTATAGTTTTGAGATTTGTTGACAAAGATGGCAATTTGAGAGAGCCTTTTTTTTTGGCTTGTTCATGTCTCCAACACTGCAGCATTAACTCTAAAAAAATGGGAGATATTAGTATTGTCTTATTACAATTTATATATTCAGAATATTCGAGGGCAAGGATATGATGGTGCAAGTAATATGTGGGGAGAGTGGAATGGATTGGAAGCCTTAGTTTTATATGACTGTCCATATTCTTACTATGTCCATTGTTTAGCACATCGCTTACAATTGGCATTAGTTGTTGCATCGAGAGGCGTTATCATTATTATCATTTTTTTAATAAATTGACTTCTATTGTCAATATTGTGTCAATATTGTTGGTGCTTCATGCAAGCGTAATGATGAATTGAACGTAGCTCAAGCCTCTCAAATTGCATATTTGATTGCCATTGATGAGCCCGAGATTGGTAAGGGCCGTAATCAAATTGGCACTTTACAACGAGTAGGAGATACTCGTTGGAGTTCTCACTTAAAATCTGTTTCTAGCTCGATAAATATATTTAGTCCAACTTGCGAAGTTCTTTTTAACATCATTGAGGATGGAACTATACTTATGCTCAACGAGGAGATGCGGACTCAGCTTACCAAGCATTGACATCATTTGAGTTTGTTTTCATCTTACATCTTAAGAAAGAAATTATGCAGATTACTAATTTACTTTGTCAAGCTTTACAATGCAAATCTCAAGACATTTTAAATGTCATGCGTCTTGTTTCATCAACTAAATCACTTCTCCAAAAGTTGAGAGATGATGGATGAAAAGATTTACTCACTAATGTGAAAGCATTTTGTAAAGTACGCAACATAGATGTCCCGGATATGAATGCCCATTATGTCTCAAGGGGAGGTCGAGCTTGTCATCAATAAGGTGAATTTTTAATTGAGCATCATTATCGGATATATATTTTTAATGCTACAATTGATTCTCAACTACAGGAATTAAATAATCGGTTTAGTGAGCATGCAATGGAGTTGCTTATACTTAGCTTGACATTGGACCCTCGAAATGGATATGAATCTTTCAAAGTTGATGATGTTTGCCAATTGGTAGATAAATTTTATCCGCAAGACTTCACAGATGAAGAGAAAGTGCAATTGAAAACAGAACTTCACCATTATGAGTGTGATGTTGTTCAACATACTAAGTTTCCAAAATTGTCCTCTATTTCTGAACTGTGTCAATGGTTGGTGAAGACTAAAAGATCAGCAATCTATCAACTTGTTTATAGAGTGATCGTTCTTGTGCTTACTATTCCAGTTTCTACTGCAACAACATAACGCTCATTTTTCAGCCATGAATATTGTCAAAACTAGGCTTTGCAATAAAATGGAGGATGATTTTCTTACGGACACTTTGATTTTGTATTTTGAAAAAGAAATTGCTATGGAGTTTAGCATAAAATCAATCATAGAAGACTTTCAAGATTTGAAAGAACATCGAGTTCCTTTTTGATAGATGACTCAGTTGAAACTTACCGGTTTTTGAATCACGTTTGTCTTTTTTTTTTTTTTTAAAGAAAAAAACTTTTTGTTATGACTGAATATATATTAGTTTTATTATTCATGAAGAAATTTAGTTTTGAATCATAATATATTTATGTGTTTGAATTTTGAATTTTTATCTTTAATGTTTTGCCCCCCCAAGATAAAATCCCCGTTCTGCCCCTGCCAATAAGCTTGAACTTGACCAACAAGCTCCAAACTCTTCAAGGTTTCACCAAACCCTAGCTCACAAGATAGATTAGAATATGAGGAGTACAATAATTAAGTGCTTAAATAAGCTGATTTGTACAATAAATAAGTCCACACTAATAGCTCTTTAAATATTAAAGACAAATAAATGCTTAAGAGAGAAGTAGTTGAGAGATTAATCAATGGAGAAGTAAATGCTCTTGGAAGATATGAATCAATGCACTAGGTAAGCTCTGAATAAAGAAGGAAGATGGCTTAAATAGCCATTTAGCAAAATAGAGTCGTTTCCTATCCATCCAATCACAATCTTGGTGGTTGAGAGCATTAAATGTATTAGCTTTGAAAAATATATGTGCACCGTTTGAACGGGCTCTCAACTAGCTGATAATTTTAAATATTGAGTAATGCGTTCGAACAAACCGAAGTACAGTTTGAAGGACTTTAATAATTTTCTAATTTTCATTCAAACAGCCAAATCCCCCGAAACAAAGCATCTGTCTAATTCAAGCGGGACTTCTGTTTAAACGGTCTAGGCTCGTTTGAAAAGCCTTGCTAGAAAATAACTAAAATGAATTTTTTTTAGACTCAAAAAAGCAAGAGACTATTTCAACCAACTTAGGAAAAATGCCAAAGACCATTTCAAAGATTGACCAAGGTTCCTACAAGTCCATGAAAGTGATGGGAACCTCCTATGGTCAAACTATGGTTCATTTTAAGCATCCATAGACTTTAGCAATATAAACTTTTACATAGATACCTAAGACACTCAATCATAAAAATGTTACAATAAATAAGGTCCTTGAAGTGTCTTTAGTCTTCTTCCATCTTGTGCTTGAGACTAGCTTGGTTTGGCTCAATCCATATGCTTGATTTGTGCCTTGCATGAGTGTTGTTTTGTCTTTGATGCTTTCATGCTAGTTTCAATGTGCTTGAATCTTTCATCACTTGACAAACTTACTAGCACAAAAGACATGTTTATTATCATAAAAAATTTGACCTAAAAGGTCATGGGGGAAGCCATATAGCTAACATGTTTTATAAATAACTATTTAATTGAGAGGAGAGTTCATGATGACCATTCTAGGACATTCCCCTACAGGTCATTATCATGTCTTTTGCCTAGTTCTTAGCCTTGATATATTTTGTGGTATTTAGTTACTTTTAATAAAGAACTAGGCAAAAGACACAATGCATGTGCCTCGTGTGAGTGGGGTTATGTATCTGCAATGGGAGTAAATTTGTTGTCGCAAAGAGACGTTGCTTGCACGTTTTCTTGCTAGGTTGGTGTTGTGAAGTGGGTTAGTGTCAGTAGGGGAGTTAATTTATCTACTGCAGGGGACTGTGTATAAGGCATGGAATATGTATATATATCCATGTTGTTTTGTTGGCGTATGTGATGTGGTTGGCTTGACTTGATACTTTTTTTATATAGTTTTTTATTTTGTTTTTGCTCTGTAGAATTGTTTTGCTCCGATTAAGGTTTTGTGCTAACTGTTGTTATTTAACGCTTGTTGAAGGTAGGGTTCTGATTTGTTTCTTTATCTCAATAACCGGAATTCTTAAAGAGAATTAACCAAAAAAAAAAAAAACATAGGGCTGATTATATCTGTTATGAATTGATGAATAGAGGGGCAGAAGGTTAATGCGGTTCTATAATTTGGTGTCTTATAATATAGAATCTATGTATAGAAGTAAGCATGGCTGGGATTATAATTAGAAGATTCTTTTAAGGGGATATGAGGATGAGTTCGATTTTGGATTTGCTGGGTGTTTGTTTGTAAAAGAAATTGTTGTTCGATTGCTGGAAGAAGAAGAAGGATATGTATGGTACATGTAGTTGTGTATGAGATATGTATGACATTTTGATACTAAGTTTTTTAACCAAAGAATTGTTTTGTGGTTGAGTAATATTTGAGAATATGACTTATGTTTTATTTTCGTTTAAATGTTATAGTTGCAAGACTCAAAGGGATTGAGATGTCTGGAGATATTTTAAGGGATGTGAATTTAAAAAAATGCTAAGTGTTTTAGTGAAGTTCCTACAACGAGCTGTAGGAGTTTTGTTGAAGAATGTTTTGGTGCTGGAAATGTAGATGCAAAATATTTTTTTGGCATTGTAAGTAATTTTATTTTCGTTTTGCTGTAAGTGCGATAAATTTTTTTCACTAGTTTTATTTTTTTTTCTTTGTATTTGCAGATTGAATGTGTTGTAGGAAGCTTATATCTGCTCACTTTATTTGAATTGGTTTCATTTGTCTAACATTAGATATGCTTTTGGGTTGGTTAGTTTAATGGATCGATCCAGTTAGGTGAGTGGTGGTGATATGTTTAAAGGGTTGTTTGAGAGGATTGGATGTAATTTGGTGGAATTGAATAATGATTTGTTTGGTCATTTGATTTGATCGGGTTTTATTCTTGATGAGCTGCCTTATGTTCCTTACCAGTGTTTTTCTTAGATTGATCCATATGTATGAGCAATGCATCCATGCTAGTCCAAGGACTAAACGATGTTGTTATGGGTGTCTAGCTGTAAGGGAATATTGCATTTTCAAGTTTCAATTGTATAACTATGTGGCCTAGCATCACATATAAGTTTGTGTCTTATAAACATTCTAGGCAATGGTAGAAAGTCCGTTATTGTAGAGAAATTAGTAAGGCGTGTTTTTTTTTTTTTTTTTTGTATCACCTCATTTTTTTACATATAATTTGTTGATCCATGGAATGATCAATGTCACAATTATAAGAAATAGTTCATATTTCTAACTGAGCTTTTTTATTTTTTATTTTGGTGAAAAACAAATCTGGTGAATATGCTTGTACTGCCTATATGACATTAAAGATGCTTGTGCTCTGGAAACTACCATCTTACTCGATCAGTGTAAGTTTCATTTTATTCTACTGATAAAGAAAATGAGTTCATGTATTGTAATAGAGGAAAGAATATGTAAGCTACATTGTCCGGTTTCATGCCAGTTTCAGTTTCTTGCTTGTTTGAATTTGCAATCTTTATTATGTGGTGGACTAGTGGCAATGACATTTGTTGCTTACATTAGAATGTCTGAAACATAAAGGACTTAAGTTTCATTTCACGTTGCTAGTGTTTCTTAAGATTTATGCGCTAGACCTGACATTTGGATTGAACTAAGATACTGGGGGAGAGTAGATTAAAGTTCGGGTTTCATAAGGCTCAATTATATAACATTACTTCAACACTTAAAGTTCTATAGCATTCCATCATGATGTTAGGATTTAATACACTCCTTTCTTAGTATCATTTATATTGGAACAAATAGAGCCTTAAAAGAGTCATTAGTCATCAAGTTGGAGTATAATTATCTATATTTATCTTCTTTCTTTGTCTTTGTTTCTTCTTGAAGGTGGAGTTTATTATTAATTTGTAGCTTTATTTGTTCAAATCCAAATAAATCTTTAGGGCCATTGCTGTAATATTGTTAATAATATACAATGTTAATCTACATGATAATAGCTATTCAATTAAGAAGGGACATCAATGTAAGAACTTTTAGGACATATCATGTCATACCGAGCTAGGTAATCCTAACATGTTCATCATCATCATCATCATCATTATTATTATTAAGAAATATGATACAATAAATTAAATATGAAATCTTAGATAGTTTATATCCATTGCAATATGAACTCATAAGTGCAACTCTATGTTTAATTGCGGGGGAGGAATTGCAACATATAAGAATTGCGCATTTTGTTGATTACATGAAGGTTGCGGTACAAGGACTTGTAAAAAATATAGTTTATAATAATTGTATGCCTTTGATTCTTAGAAGATTCTGTACTAACTAACAAAATATTAAAGGGGAAATTGGACAAACGTCAGAAGTTTTTCTTGCTTAAAGTCCTCCTCAAAGATCTTTTATGCCAAAAATCCTTTTGGCAAGAATTAGACAGAAATACCCCCTTCCCAACAACCTTCAACATCACCTCCACCCCCAACCTCGGATTTCACTACACCGGAAACCCATTTCACTATGCCATAAATGCATTTCACTACGCTGGAAAACGCGTTTCACAACTCCGAAAATGGATTTTTTTAGAGGGAAAAATTTTAAAATATCGTATTTGTCTCAAGTTAGTACATGTAGTGAGAAGAGAATGAGGGGATTAAAGAAGAAAAACACTCTCTAGACCATAAATAATTGGGGTTATAAAGCCAACAGTTTGATGCAGTTAACTGTTCAAATTGCCAAAAAAATATCCAAGCATTTACAATGTGCCACATCATCAAAGAAGAAGTTGGTTGCATTTTGCCCTCTTTCTTACCTTTCTTTATCTCTCTATAAATTAATTTGTATTCCTAGAGCCATGAAAGAAATCACCAAACCTTCAACTCAAACAATCCAAGGACCGGGACCTCCACCACCATTTCTATTGAAATCAAGAGTCAAGGAACTGAAAGTATTACAAAAAAAAAAAAAAACTTATAATTCCCCTAATCAATAAAAGGTAATTGGGTCAGATGAGTGCATTTCCTCCACAAGAAAAAAGAATTTTCTATTGAGGAGAATCCTCAAAGAAGAATAGAGAAGCTCAGTTATGCTATTATTGTTAATGCTTGCAGTTCTGCAAGAGAAGACAAGTTCGGAGCAACGATTCATGGGAGAATTATCAAAGATGGACTGCTAGAAGCCACTGATATGTGGAACTCTCTTGTTACAATTTATGCCAAGTGTGGTAATTTAGAAGATGCAAACCAATTATTTGAAAGCATAACTAGAAAGGATATTGTTTCATGGAATGCAACTATTGCAGCCAATGAACAGAATGGTGAAGATGAGAATGCAATAGATTTGTTTCGTAGGATGGTCAGAATCGGACTAGCATTGCAACCAAATCGAATCACTTTCCTTAGTGTGCTTAGCTCTGTTTCTGGGCTTTCAGCTTTAAAGCATGGAAGAGAGATCCATGTACATATTGTCAGGTTAGGACTTGAATTTGATACTAGCATAGTCAATTCTCTCATCACATGTACTCAAAATGTAGGGAAGTGAGCAAAGCAAGATTGGGAACAGAGAAGCTCTACGACATCTATGGAGAAGCTCTGCCATCACAGATCCGAATAGTCTCTGCCATTATAAAGAGAAACAAGACAGAGAAAGAGGAGAGATGGGAGCTACATCGGCGAGCTTTGTCGCTAGAAATTCACCTTAATACGCCGGTGACTGTCACGGGTAGGGGACATAGAGGGGATGCAGAAGCTACCATGGCTGGTCGTTGGAAGAAAAAAAAAGAAGTGGAGAAAAAGGAGGAGGGCGTTGGGAAGAAACATAGGAATTTAAGGGCAATCCTGTCATAAAATAAATAGATTTTTTAAAATTAGGACTTTAGGCAGTAATTAAATAGGACTTTAGGCATTAAAAATCCTAAATGAGGACCTTATGCAAGAGAGGAGCCTAAAATAGGACTTTTGGCCAAATTTCCCAATATTAATTGGTGATATTTGTGGGATTTTTTTTATAAATGTAAATGCATGTGGATTCTTTTTTTATGAGTAATATAGTTAGTGTGGATATTGGTTGTGCAAAAATAGTGTGGATGTTAGGAACAACAGGTCAGTTTTGTATGTATGGTTTATTGCTGTTAATGAGCCTATAACTTAACAGGTTATTATGGTATATTAAAATTCAAGTGCATTGCTACAAAAAATAAAAAAATAAAAATTTGGAGCATCAACGGGACGCTTTTTAAGTGTCCCATTTCTGTTGGAGCAACTAGGACACTTTTAAAATGTCTCAGTATCATTTTTTTAGGACACTTTTAAAAGTGTCGTGGTTGCTCTCTAGTATAGGGACGTGCAAAAAGTGTTTCAATTTAAAATATAACTTGGGCACTTTTAAAAGTGTCATCGTTGTGGATATATTGGAGACATTCAAAAAGTGACTCTTTTGATGCGGTCACCAAATGCGACACAGTGCCCAAGGACATTTCCCAAAGTGTCACCAAATATCAATTGGGACACTTTTTGAGTGTCCCTAAACTGTGTTTTTGTAGTAGTGCGTACTCTTTGGTATTAACAACCACACTGGGGACATTATATAGCTATACATGAATTATTCATTAATTAAGAGAATTAAGCAACATTGGGAACATTATAAGACCATGCATGAATTATTCATTAATTAAGAGAATAAAGATTAGATAAATGTATTTTTTTTTTTGAAAAAAAATAATGTATATAATTATCAATGAAGTAATTATTGACTTCTAATTATTAATTAATTAAGAAAATTAAGAGTAAATTGGTGTTTATTTCTTTCCCTTAAAAGGGAAGGTTTTTCTCTCCTACTATGAGACAAGAGAGTCAAGAAATATTTTGTCCTCTTTCGGTGCTGCTTTTATTTCATTGGTGGTGCGCTTCAGGCATGTGCTGTTTTGTGTGAAATGACGTCGTTTGTCGTCTTTCGGTGTAACTTTTCTTTGGTTCGATGGGGCACTTCAGGCATGTGCCATTTTACGCGATACATCGTCGTTTTGGACTTTTAGGGCTGTTTTGGGTTTTGGGTAAATAGGAGAAACGACGCTGGGTGTGGCTGAGATGGGGCGCTGTATTTGAGGTAAGAAGATAAGAGGGTGGGTCTATTTACGAAAATGCCGTTTGGTTTTTAGGGTTTTGCAGCAATACATATTGGATCAATGAGGGGTGAGATGTCTTTTGGCACGGGACAAGTTTTGCAAAACCTGCATCATGACAAGGTTTCTTTCATGTCATGGTTAGGGGAAGGTCTCTTCTTTTTCTAAGAGAAAATGAGAGGTGAGGGATGTCTAACGGCAACTTTTTAATTGTGTATGGAAGAAGCTTCGTCTGCCAGTGGTATGGGCTGTGTCGGTCAGCAGCAAGTCTTCGGTGAGGGTCACGTCTCAATCAGCACTTTTTGTGCTTTGGACAACAGTAGGTCTTTGATTAGTGGCTTGTGTCTGTGTTTCTTCAGTTCTTTGGTGTAAGATGTAATAGGTTCCTTTATTTTGTTTCTTCGATTTCAGCTCCCTTTTTGTGCTCTGGGTTTCGTTGGGCTGAGGATTTGAGTCGTCTGATTTGTTACTGGAAATTTAGGTGCTCTCTCGTTTTTCTATTAGTTAGAGCATCTCCAATGGAGGTGCCAAATGAGCTACCAAAGCCAAATTTGGCACTTTGCACCCAAAACAGCTACTCCAATGCAGCTGTCATTGCTCATGCCAAATTTGGCTTTGGTAGCCCAAGCTGCCAAATTTGGGTTTTAGAATGGCAGCTGTTATTTGTGCCACATCAGATTTCCCACCACTCCAACTACCCCCAACTTCCAAAATGACAAATTACCCCCAAAGAAAATGTGTTTGGCAGCCAAGAAAATTCAAGAAAAAAAAATAAAAAAAAATCATAACATTTTATTCAACACAGCAACATGAACAATTATCCACAAGAAGATGTTCAAATCATTCACACAACAAATCAAGGAAAATAGAGGGAAGAAAGAACTCACGGGTTTTTGGCTTTTCCAAGAAATTTGTTGGCATGACTTTCTCAAGAAACAAACATACCCAATGTCGTCTCGCCCCCGTGATCCTTGACACGCATCCTCTTCATTACCGTATGATCAAACCCTTGATTTCTTCATGGCCGTTCGATCAAACCCCTCCACATGAACCCTAATCTCAGACGTCAATCCTCAAACTGATTCAGTGAGTATCCGAGAAATTTGGTGCAGAGAGATTCCCTGCTAAAAACGTGTGTTTGCAGAGAGTGAGAGAGGTGATGGGTTTCGAAGAGAGGAGGATGCGAAAGGGGTTGCAGAGATTTGCTGCCATGTGAGGGTTGAATTGAGATGAGGATGCAAAAGGGGTTGCAGTGATGTGAGGCGCGAGTGAGAGGCGCCATGTGAGGGAATCTCTCTGACTGCGATGGTTTGCAGAGAGAGGGTTGCAGAAAAAAGGGAAGGTTGCAGAGAGGGAGAGCCGAATCGGGGAAGGAGACTGGTAGTTGAGATGGGGGGGTTGCAGTGATGTGAGGCACGAGTGAGAGAGGCACCATGTAAGGGAATCTCTTTGGCTGCGAGGTTTTGCAGAGAGAGGTGGTATGCAGAGAGGGAGGGTATCGGCAGCTTTATGGGAGATATTTGGAGGGTTTGGCAATTTTCTTTTTCCAAATTTTTTTTTAAATTTTTTTATAAATTTTGTGTGAGAGATATTTAAAATTAAAAAAAATAATTAAATATTAAATATTTGTTTTTTTGTTTTACATGGCATGCAAACTGCAGTTTTTTGATTCTTTCTGACAAAGCAATTTTATTTTTTTGATTCTTTCTGACAAAGCAATTATAATTTTTTTATTCTTTCTGACAAAGCAATTTTTCACTTTAACTCTTCTATGCAATATAATATAGGTAGAAGAGGGACTCGTCCAAATCCGAAGCTTATTCATTTCTGAAAGAAACAAGATACACATTCAGTTTGAAGAACGGGGAGCAGTATGGGTGAACCTTCACATACACGTCGGGGCAAAAATTGGACGAAAGCTGAAGATATTGCACTCTGTAAAGCATATTTATGTATATCTCAAGACCCTATTGTAGGCACCAACCAATCGTCTGTAGATTTTTGGAGGCGTATTTTTTCTACTTATTGCGACCTCATCGAAAACAATGGGGTGCGGTCCCAAGTATCTTGTACTTCACGTTGGCTTAATGTAAAACATCCATGCTCCAAATTTCATGGGCACTTAACACAAATACAAAATGCATACAAAAGTGGGGAGAACATACCCGATATGGTATTAATTTTTAATGTGCAATTTTTTTTAATATTTTAATTGTTTGTTTTTTTGTTTATTTTTAAAATTTTTTTTTTATATTATTTGCAGTACAATAGAACAAAAGAAATGTATACAAATGTCAAAGGCAAACAATTTATTTTTTACCACTGTTGGAAAATTTTGGAAAATACCATTAAGTGAGTAGATGTGAGCATTGCGAGCAGTGCGAGCAGTATTCCTCTTACTCAAACTGATACTGACTCGAACAATCAATCCCCACTTAATTCCCCAATTCTTGGCACAACTATTTCTCTTGATTCTGATCATGATGCTGAAATAAGCGTTTCCTCACCTAGAAAATGCCCAAGCGGACGAAAAGCTAAGAAACTGATAAAAGGGAAGTCCAAATTAACTGGCATTGAGGGAAATATTTTTTGTAACTTACTGGAGGAATTTAACAAACAATCATTATCACTTGATACTGGGAAGATCCAAATGCAAGAACGGAGAATTAAGGCTCTTGAGGATGCGAATATAAACCAGAAAGAAAAGAATATAATCGAGAAGGAAATGAATGAGACAGTAAAAAGAAGGGAGGAGAGAGAAATTATGACAATGAATTTTGATGGTATGGATGATGAAACGAAGCTTTACTGGACAATGCTTAAAGATCAAGTCTTTGCGAGACAGCTTGTTCGTAATGAAAAGTCCTGTTATAAATAAAGTTATTCTGAATTTTATAACAAATGCTTATATGAATGTAATGGGTGGATGAGGCTTTAATTTTTTTTTTAAAGTTATGTATTTATTTGGGATTTACTTACATATTTTTAATTTATAACAATTATCATTTTTTTTTATTGTTTAAATGAAATATAACTTTAAATATGCATTCATAAACTTAAAATTCATACAATAACATAGTGCATAATAGAATAGAAAAATACGCATTTCGTACATTCCAAACAACAAAAGCTTTAATTGTATGACTCCCTACCATGGTGAGCCCATACGTGTTCAATCAAATCATTTCGAAGCATATGATGCATCCTAGAAGACTGAATCATATGATGGCGAGCCAAAAATTCGTTGAACTGTGGTGTCATTTCCCATGAGATTTCAGATGATGGTCATGCAATTTGTGCTGGTATGTCATATTCATAATCAAGGGACATATCTCGCTCATCTTTTACAATCATATTGTGCAATATAATATAGGTCTTCATAATATTATGAAGATCATCAGGAGACCAAGATCGTGCTGGTGTAGGCTCCATGCCACGCAGCTGGACAATTCTTCAACACCCAGTGCATGCAATCTACACTTTCCAACATTCTTGGAAATCCACGTTCCTCCCCCTTACTCAAGAGTCTTGCAATGTCAGCTTCATTTGGATATCTCAAATAATGTGAGCCATACACTGCAATAATCGCATCACAAAATCTTTGTAATGACTCCGTTATAGTGGTCTCGCCCATTCTTATGTATTCGTCTGCGACATCGGCACCAACTCCATATGCGAGGATCCGTAAAGCCGCGGTCATCTTCTGCAAATTGCTACAACCAGGAATGCCGAGGGCATCCATTCTGTGCATAAAATAATTGTCATAATTTTGAATATCATTCCAAATCCGAAGAAATAACGATCGATGTATGCGAAAACGTCTTCTAAATAAGTTGTCTGGATAGACAGGATTTTTAGCAAAATAATCATTGAATAGTTGTCGGTTTCTCGATGCTCTATTACGATGGATTCGACGTCGACCACTTGAAGAACCACCATGAGTACTTTCTTCATTGCTGAAATTTTGATATTCTGCACATATACGCACATCAGAATCAGATTGCCCAAACTTGTCTTGTGAGACTTTATCAAAAGTGTCTTTGCTCATCGTGTTAAAAAAAATGGTGTGATGGGAATTGAGGATAGAGAAGTAGAGATGTGGAGAGATGGAGATGGTGTGAGTGATGAGAAGCTGAGGGGTGATATTTATAGAGTTTGATGGGAGACTGGTAGATGGGAGAAAGGTAGATGGGAATGTCGTTGCTTATCTTACATCAGGTGCTCTCTTGTAGAGCCACTTGCAGTGTAAATTAAGGAAAACTGACAGTTAGATTAGATACTCCTTTAATGTATGTCATGCATGCCAAAAATCACAGTGATCCAACGGTTGGATTATGAGAAAACTGACTGCTAAAAAATGATAACATTTGTAAGAACAAAAAAGTCACAGTTTTCAAAGTTATATTTTTCAAAAAATAGCCATTGAATTACTGTGATTTTTGGTAGACATGACATACATTATAGGAGTATCAAATCCAACAGTCATTTTTTTCAAAATTTTTACTGCTAGTGGCTCAACTAGATTAAAATCAAAATTTTAACTGCTAAGTGGCACTAATTTAAATTTAGTGTGTAATTAAATTCCTTCAATTAAAATTAATCAATGATAAATTATAATTAGAATAGTAGTATTTTAGCTAATTTTATGTGAAAATAAAATTTTAAAATATTAAATTATTAAATTAAGATACAAAAATAATTAATTATTTTAAAATATGAATTTTTTTCATTACGAGGATTAAAATAAGTTTTAATATGTTCTTGTAAATAACTTTTGAAAAGTAGTTGGAAGTTAGTTGGAGCATGAGGGTAAATATGTCAAATATATGGGAAGTGCCAAAATTTGGCATTTGTGCATTGGAGCACCTTAGTGCTATATTTTGAATTTGGCTTTGGCAAGTGCCATTTGGGGTGCCAAATTTGGCTTTGGCACCTCCAATTTGGCATTTGCATTGGAGATGCTCTTAGTCCTCTTATTTGTTGTTGGAGATTTAGGTGCTCTCTCATTTATTTCTTAGTTTTGATGTTTTATTTTGATTTGGCCGTTGTTTGTTGTTGTGGTCCTCTAATTTGTTGCTGGAGATTCAGGTTCTCTCATTTATCTCTTAGTTTTGATGTTTTATTTTGATTTGGCTGCTGTCTGTTGTTGTAGGATGGTCTCTGTATATTCTTCTTCTGTTGTCATTGTTTTCATCTGTACAGAAGACGTCCCATGCTTTTGTTTATTTTTTATCCATTTTGGTTTCTTGGGGAAACAATCATACGAGGGAATATAGCTGTAGAGCTCAGAGCAGTTAGGGCTTTTGGTGGAGCCAGTATATGTTTTGTGGTCTTGGTCCGTGTGCTTGTTATTTTTCTTCTTTGGGTGCTCGTAGAAATTGAAAGTTTCTTTTTGTTTTTTATTTTTTAAAGGAGCCATATTTGTTTCTATAGTTAGCAACTCCTTCAATTATGCTCTTTTAATTGTGTGATACACTTATTTTGAACTATAGGAAAATTGAACCCGATGCCTCAGGGAGATTAGTGCTTATATTGAAGTGAGAGATACTGTTTATTAAATTTTTTTTTTTTTTTTACGTTGAATCAATCATATCAGTCAATACAGCCATAAGGTTCAAGGCAAGCAGAGTTCATGGTGAGTTTAAGTTTTGATTGTGTAATTAAAATTCTGGTGAGGTAGGGGCAAAGATTCTATTTTGATTGTGTAATAAACTGGTGAGTTTAATCAACCAGAATTCATATATATATATATATATTTATTTATTTTGTTTCTTTGGAAGAGGTCAATAAGTCATGTTTGTTTTTATAGTTAATGAATAACTCCTTCAATGTTACTCGTTTTTTATTTTTATTTTTTAGGAAACAATCATACGAGTGAATGTAACTCTAGAGCTCAAAGCAGTTGGAGCTTTGGTAGAGTCAGTATGTGCCTTAAGGTCTTGGTCTGTGTGCTTATTATTTTGCTGATGCAAGTCTGTTGAATTATAAGCACAAGAATGTTTCAATGTTGCTCTTTTTTAATTTTTTCTAGGGAAACAATCGTATGAGGGAATCTAGTTCCAGGGCTCAGAGCAGTTGGAGCTCTTGGTTTTATTTTTTTTTATGAGAATATTTCTTCAAAATTATGCTGACAGTTTCTCTGCATATTTTTTATCTTCAGTTTTCTCATTGCAGTTAGAGCTTTTGGTGGAGTCAGTATGTGTTTTGTGGTCTTGGTCTGTGTGCTTATTATTTTGCTTCTTTGGGTTATTTTTTTGTTTTGTGGTCAGTATGTATTTTTTTTTTTAAAGCAGCCATATTTGTTCTTAGAGTTAGCAACTCCTTCAATGATGCTCTTTTAATTATGTGATGCACTTATTTTGAACTATACGAAAATTAGACCCTATGCCTCAGGGAGATTAATGCTTATATTGAAGAGAAAAATACAGTTTATTTATTTTTATGTTGAACCAATCATATCAGTCAATACAGCCTTAAGGTTTCAAGGCAAGTAGAGTTCATGGTGAGTTTAAAAATGAAAACTTGTCTGTTTTAATTGTGTAGTAAAATTCTGGTGAGGTAGAGGAAAATTTTAGTTTTGGTTGTGTAATAAACTGGTGAGTTTAAGCAGCCAGGGTTCATATTGGAGTTACAGTGGTTTTTTGTTTTTTATATATTTATTTTGTTTCTTTGGAAGAACTCATTCAATGTTACTCTTTTTTAATCTTTTTCTAGGAAACAATCGTATGAGTGAATCTAACTCTAGATCTCAAAGCAGTTGGAGCTTTGGTGGAGTCAGTGCGTGCCAAGTCTGTTGAATTATAAGCACAAAAAAGTTTCATTACTTGAATCTCATACCACAGGGTTAAACAGCCAGGGCTGATATTTGGAGTCACTGATGTTTTTTTTTTTTTTTCTTATTATTGCTATCTTTATTGTTTTTTGGGAAGAAGCTATTTTGTGTCTATAGTTAATTAATAGCTCCTTCAATATTGCTCTTTTTAAATTTTTCCTGGGGAAACAATCGTATGAGGAAATCTAGCTCGAGGGCTCAAAGCAGTTCGAGCTCTTAGTTTTAATATTTTTTTTATGAAAATATTTCTTCAAAATTATACTGACAGTTTGATCTCTGTTTTCATTGTGTAATAGAATTTTGGTGAAGTAGGGGCAAAAATTCTTCCTTTGGTTTTTTTCCGGCGCAAAAATATTGGCACAAAAATATTGCCATTTTTTTTTTTTTTTTTTGCTAGAGTGGAGAATGTCATATAGTTGAACCTCATGTCACAAAGTTGAGTAGCCAGGATTCATATTTGGATTTACAGTGATTTTTTTATATATATATTTATTTTGTTTCTTTTTTATTATTATTTTTTTTTTTGGAAACAATCATACGAGTGAATCTAACTCTAGAGCTCAGAGCAGTTAGAAATTTGGTGGAGTCAATATGTCTCTTAAGATCTTCTTCTATGTGCTTATTATTTTGCTGATGCAATTCTGCTGGATTATGAGCACCAAAATGTTTCATTACTTGAACCTCATGCCACAGGGTTAAACAGCCAGGGCTGATAAAAAAAAAAAAAAAATTACTATAGAGCTGCCCGTATTTGCTTGCATGTGTATAGATTAATCTTTATACGTTTATCTATTACATTTTCATTTGGTTAACAAGAGAGTGCAATATCAGTAATTATATGGGTTTAGCCTTTTTGGTTTCCCTAACTGATTATTTTATCCAATTTTAGCCAAACACGGAGAGAAAAAAAAAAGGGTTGAAATTAGTTTTTTGATCAATTGAGTTCTGGTTGGTTGAGGCATTTTTTTATATTGCTTGGGTACTGTCAAATTTATAGGATATAGTGTTGGGAAAAAAAATGAGATTCCTTTTCCTCTCTAATGGTTCAAATTAAAATATTCATGAAACTTTTTACAAGATAGCTACAGTTGAACAAACTTTGAAGTTTGTGCAGCTGTAATTGCTTGGTAGAAGCTTTGAGTCCTCTTATTTGTTATCGAAGATTCAGGTGCTTTCTCATTTATCTCTTAGTTTTGATATTTTATTTTGATTTGGCTGTTGTCTGTTGTTGCTAGATGGTCTCTGTTTGGTATTTTTTTTCCCGTTTTACACTTCTTCTATTGTCATTGTCTTCCTCTGTACAAACGTCCCCTGCTTTTGTTTATCTTGTTTCCATTTTGGTTTCCTGGGGAAACAATCGCATGAGGGAATATAGCTGTGTATTTTTTTTTTTTATGAAAATATTTCTTCAAAATTATGCTGACATTTTCTCTGCATATTTCTTCTCTTTAGTGCATGCGATGTTCACTTACCTTTTATTGATGTCCACAAAAATGAAAACTTAATTGTTTCAGTTTTGTTTTTATGCACATGGTGTCGCTGGGTGTGTTTAAAACGGTGGGCTTTGGGCATTTGGACAGTAAGGAATGGAGGGAAGTGACCATTTACTTTTTAACCTTTATTTATTATAGAAGATGATGAAGGACGAAATGTCTTTTTGCAGAGATTTGAGGCTCCTGTTTCTTTCTCAAAAAGAAATGATGATTTTTTCCCTTCAAGGTGACTCATATAATATCTAAAATGTAAAAAAGAAATTCACATTACCCCAAACTTTTTTCCCTAAATAGAAACTAGATGACATTGAATCAACTTCAGCTGAAGAAATGAAGAGTGACTTTTTAAAGCTTCAAAAGTTGACTGTTAGACTCGCCGAAACTTAGATCCACGCTGCCATGGTATTTGTAGGGCACCATCGAAAGAATGATCAGAGATGCCAGTTGCACACCACAGTAGATACCACTTCCAGAAGATTAATTAACTTAAGTTTATTTTATTTTATTTTTTTCCTTTAGCTATGTCTTTCTCTTCTTCTTCTTCTTTTTTTTTTTTTTTTCCCGATTCCTTTCAAGGAAGGTATAGCTATTTTAACTATGAATATTTGATTGATTTGATATCCTATTGGAGTTTAAGTTTTATAATTAGTCGATATTCGATTGTCATATAATAATTTTATTTTCTATAGAGATATAACTGATGTTGGAAAATGATTTGGAAGCAACTTTGTGGGTACTTTATTTTGGTAATTTTTATTGTGTCCTATTTGTTTAAAACAAATCCTTTTAAGTTATTGCTGTTGTTTAGCCTGTGAATATTTAATTGATTTGATTGAAAATATGGATAAAACCTGATTGGTTTGTATTTTAGTTGGTTTTTGGGTCTATTAGTGTGTTTTAGTCTGTTCTTGTTCTCAGAATTATGCTTCCGATGTTGTTGCCTTTCTTTGTTTGCTCTATGTTTTTCTTTCTTTTTTTTTTTGGAATGCTATCTGGGAATGTTTGGGTTCTCTTTGTGTGTCTCATTTAGAGTGGTACTTTTGTTGTTGTTACCTTTTGTTCTTTGTACAGTAAATATAGCCTTGATTAATTATGGTCGGATGGAATAGGGCATTCCATATAATTGAATTGTTGAAAATAGGGATCTAATTTTTTCCTCTTTTTTGAGTCATGTTGAAATGCATGATGGATTAGAGGAAGTTACTTCCTTCCCAAGTATTCCCGAAAGTTGTTCAATTTTTTTTTTTTTTTTTTCCGGTGGATTTCAAATTTCATATGTATATATAAATCTTTATTATTATTATTATTATTATATGTTATATGGTATGATATGAGGACAGTCCCACAAAAAAAAACAAAAAAACAAAAAAAAAAAAAAAAGGGAGAAGAAGAAAAAAAATGGCAAAATAAGCTCCGTTTTTTTCCCTTTAGCTACGCCTTTTTCTTCTTCTTTTTTTCTTTTTTTGATTCCTTTGAAGGTTGGTTCAGCTACTTAACTATGAATATTTGATTAACTTGATATCCTATTGGAGTTTGGATTTTATAATTAGTCGCTGTTCAATTGCTATATAATAATTTTCACTTTTATAGAAATATAACTGATGTTGAGAGATGATTTGGAAGCAACTTTAATTGTGGGTAATTTATTCTGGTGATTTTTATTGTGTCCTTTATTAAAAAAAAAAAAAAAAAATCCTTTGAAGTTCTCTTGATGTGTGTCATTTAGGGTTGTAATTTTGTTGTTGTTACCTTTTGTTCTTTCTATTGTAATATATATATATATATACACTGGCCGGTTACAATGAGTGACTCGCTCAAAGAGCGAATCCACCCATCCCCAAATAAAGTGCATCAAACGGCCTTTCTTTAACGTACGGAAAGCACTCCCAACAGCCCTCTGCGCTTTGTCAGCTACGCGCGTGGTGTGGCTAATAATCCAACCGCTGCTTCTATGTAGCAACTGACACTTCACATAATAAGGAACCAATTGCAGTGTCAATGGTTGTGGTTGGCCCTATTGTTTTATATAATCAATTTTTAAACCAATTTTTTTCCAACACCTGTCACATTTCACTTTTTAGAATAGATAAATATAAGAACCCATCACCAGCTGCTTATATATCTATTAGTGGTTGCCCAATTTGGGACCAACCGCAGTCCTTCAACCAGTGGCTGGACCATTTTTTTTTTTTTAAATCAATTTTTTTAAACAAGCATTTTTTTCCCACCATGTGTCATTTCACTAGACAAATGTAAGAACCCATCACCAGCCGCTTATATATCTATTAGCGGCTGTCTAATTTGGAACCAACCGCAGTCCTTCAACCAATGCCTGGCCCATTTTTTAAAAAAATTAATTTTTTTAAACCAGCATTTTTTTCCCACCACGTGCCATTTCACTAGACAAATATAAGAACTCATCACTAGCCGCTTATATATCTATTAGTGGCTGTCCAATTTGTAACCAATTGCAGTCCTTCAACTAGTGAGTGGCCCAGTTTTTTAAAAAATCAATTTTTTTAAATTAGCATTTTTTTCCCACCACTTGTCATTTCACTTTTTAGAATACCCATGAATCAAATATAATAACCCACCAACCGCTGAAGTATCTATCAGTGACTGTCATTCCAATATCATAAAAATACATTTTTTTTTCTCAAATACAGTGGCGGGAAATTATATGTATGTTATTTTTAATTGTTATGCCTATATTCTACTGTACTAACAATAGAATAAAATCAACAACATGCAATATAATTAAAAAAGCAACTGTAATACCATTGATGCCATTGATAAGCCAATGATCATTTATCCCCATACATCCTGATTTAACACACCATATTACTAAAAAAAACTTAAGTTACCAAAAAGTATATATAGATAACTTAATGCATCTAAGGTTTTACAGAGAAATAAAGCTAGATTTCAGCTCTTGCATCGTCATCTAAATCGGTGGCTAAGATCCATCCATTAGCATACCCGCCTCCAGCTGAATTAGTGTCACCAGAGTATGATTTATTTGACCATGCATGCAGCTTCAAGCGCATCAATAAGAAGTTGATGAACTTTTTTGTACATGAGGGTGCAATCTTCGGTCCTCTTTATCAATTGCATCCTTGTTAATATTTGCTGTTTAACTACTGCATTCCTATCATATTCCGATTGGGCCAACTTTTCCTCCAAATCCTTAATCTTAGCAAGCATTTCATCTTTCTCTTGCATTTAATTACATATATTTGATATACATATATAAAATAATCACTGTATGATATGTTTGAAGTTTGAAAACCAATTTACTCAACTTCTGAACACTGATATAAGCATGTGTTAGCCTTGTGGCTTCAATCTATATTTATTTAATGATTTTGATGATAACAAACATTGTATTATGTTTATGCATATACTCGCCACATAGCCAATGGTATTTTGAAAAACTGATTGTTGGATTATATAATGTATTTATGTATGTTAAGTTTGTAAAAAAATCACGGTAATTTGACAATCGATTTTCAAAATACAGTTCGTGAAACACTCTAATAGTATTTACCATTAGATGATGTAACAATTGTTTAATAGTCTTTATTTTGAAAACCGACCGTTGGATCACTGTAATTTTTGGCAGACATAACATATATAAGAAGATTATTGATAAGTGCTCAAATTTTCGAAATTTAAACCCCAAAGTAAGCTTTGTTAAAGCCCTAAAGACATGTTAATTAGGGTAATTAGGTCATTTTAGTGCTTTTTAGTTATTTTAGCGTTGTTGTAAATATAGCATAAGAGTAGCATTTTAGCTTGTTTTTATTTCTGTCTTTATTTTAGGTTAAAGTTGTGTGAATAAGTGCGCGTAATTGGTTTGCTGTTGTTTTGCATTGCAGATAAAAATCGATGTGGAATCAAGCCATGAAACCACCGTAGTTTGAAAGTACGCATCGCAAGCTTCGCGTGCCTATAAAGAACGTCCAAATCAGACTTCAGACGAAGAAAATATGAGCATTTGTATCATGAGATTGTCCACATAGGATTATACCCTGAGTGTTGGCAGCCGACCATGATCCGTGAAAATCGGATCTTGCTTTCTCTTTTTCTCTTCACAAATAATTGATGCTTGAGAGAGTTTTATAAAGAGAACAATTGGTAGGGAGACTGAAGTAGATCCAGCCACCAGCAAAACTTCCGGTCAGTTTCTTTGATTTTCTTGAGCTAAAGTTCAATGAAAATCTGCTCTACAACCAAATCACTCTAAGAGCTCTCTAGCATCCATGGAAAACTACTCTCTATCGACTCTATCTGTAACTTGTTCTTTATCGGTAACAATAGATTTCTACTAATCTCAGGAGTATGGGTCACCGTTTGGATCTCGTAAATATAATTTTTGTGGAGATAACTATAGATCTCTACTAATTATATTTTGGGAAGCTATTATAGTTGAATGTGCGTGTGTATCCTCGACGTGCATTTCTAAGCAGTCGGTTCCATATTCTAGCACATAGACTTCAGAGAATACTTTGCTGGCGTGTGATAGCCAGTCAAAATGCATCACCGGCCCAAGTCTGCAAGCGATTTGTATTCCAATGAATACTCTTTGGTATAAAGAGATTTAGCCAACTTTTTCATCCAAAAACCGAGAAATTGTGCAACTTCTTTATACATCTTATAGAGGAATGAAGTCTCAAAGGTTCGAGAAGATTTGGAACTTTTAAGCTTCAAATACTGGTTTCGAAGTCCAAGATTTAAGCTGTGAAAATTCTTGTAATATTTGTATATGTACCATATATGAATGTATTTACCAAAAATAAATAAATAAATAATAATAAAAAAAAATTTTATATATATATATATATATATATATATATATATATATATATATATATATATATATATATATATAAAGTGAGAGAGAAGACTAAAGAGGGTGAGAGAAAGTCAGGAGAGTCGGAGAGAGTGTCAGGGGTGCAGAGGAAAATAGAGAAGGAGAAAGTGAGAGAGTCAGAGAGTATCCCATCTTTCCACTTGGAATTACGAGGAGGATTTTTATAATTAATTTATGTTTTCAATTTTGTACTTTACATTTTAGTAGAATATCCTCTCTTTCCACTTGGAATTACGAGGATAATTTTTATTAATTTATGCTTTCAATTCTGTACTTTAAATTTCAGTAGAGTATATTCCCTCTCTCCACTTGGAGAGACGTGGTTTTTCTTTATTTAAAATTATGCAATTTCAATTCCTGCCCGTTTAATTTCTGCAATTTAATTTAAGTTCAATTTCTGTTATTTCTGTTGCAATTATGTCCTTATATGTTCGACTTATTTTCTGTCAGTGATTCTTAATTTATTACGCTGTACTTAGTAGTTTGACTTACAATTACCATTAAAAAAATCAGTTAATCAACCAAATCTCCCCAATGGGAAATGTCTCTTTCACCAAAAGTAAATTGACTTATCCGATTTTCATTACTAGTCTCTGTGGACCGACACCCGTGCTTACCACTCTCTTCGGATTGAGGTTAAACATAGGGTAGATTATAAATGAATTAATATTGACCGTAAATACGAAATTTAACCTCCCATATTTCCAGCGATCAATTATCTAATCCAACGGTCGATTTTTCATTATACCTATCCCAATGAAAAGCGGACCTTAAATTAAGCTTAAGGTCTGGACCTTAATGGATTATATATATATTTATACACAAAAGTGATCGGTTGGGGTCCAGACCGTTTTTTCTTTTGAAATCCTACCCACAAAGCCGCCGATTATGCTTAAGATCCAAAGGCTTAAAGAATAGATGATGTGGCATTAAAACTGATCAGTTGGGTCCAAAGGCTTAAAGAAGAGATGATGGGTGCTAAAACCAAGAAACCCATTTGTCTAATCCAAATACACTCTCTGCAAAGTCCATACCATGTCAAAGTCTATCACCCCTCTCACTCCTCTCTCACCTGCTATCTCTCCGTCTCTGTAGCTTTGGCAGTGGCAACCCCCTCTCTCACCTGCAGTCTCTCTCTCGCTACCGTCCTCTCTCCCATAGCGGCGCTCTCTCCGACAGCGGCAACCGTTGCGCTCTCACCTGCGGTCTCTGTCTCTCTGTACAGCTCCTCTCCGGCAGCTACAAAGGTGAGGTTGATCTTATACAAACGCAATCTAGGACTATGTGTATATACTTAATCCAAGGCCACTTGCAGAATATGTTTATCAACAGTATCTTTGACAGTATTGTAACTGAACTAATCAATCATTTTGTGTTGACCCAGAGGATGTGGCTATAGTTACACTACTCAATCCAAGGTCGCCTCAAAAAAAAAATGGAGTAATGCTCACTGTAATTTTCAATGGGTTACTTTTTATCAAAACTATAGTAGTAATTTTTAAACAAGCAGGAAAAACCTTTTGAGGATTTGAAAAATGTCTTGCAACCATAATAAAAAACAGTATGGCTAAAAATTTGTTACTTGCGAACATTTTCCAATAAGTTCAAATTTCGAACAATTAGTTGTCATGGCATGAAAAATCCCCTTCTCATTGGTCACATAAAAGATTTGGATTAAACAGATATTTTGATAAAATTTGAAGCTGATATCATGAATTTTCATCAATCTCACTAGAGGCAGATTGACGAAGGGTGTGTCTCTGTAGTTATATGCAAAAAGTTAAAGAGAGTGTAATTTTCAAAAATAAAGTAAAGGTCGTCCTCGTATTTTCAACAGTGTAATTTTCTTTTTAATATCGTATTGGCATCTAGATACTTGATTCTTCTCTGAGCAATCATATTTGTATTGTTAACAAAGCGGTAGAAATTAAATTCAATGTAAGAAAGAGCTTAATTTTACTCAGAAAATTTCAGTTGAAAGTCTTAGAAGTCTTCTCATTCAAATTTTTCATAAGGGTTTTATCATTTGCTAGCCATTCCTCTGGTTGAAGTCGATGGTTTTCAAGTTATTTTTTTTCTCTTGTTTTTATCTCCTTGTAGGCCATTTTTGTCCTTATGGTGAAGTTAGAGATCAGTTCGAAACACTCACACTTGAGATCTAGATGTATTACCACCAAGAAGTGTTATAAAAAATGAAAATAAAATTTATCTCTTGAATCTTGAAAGTGGTTACTTTATGTTTTTATTTATTTATTTCCTTCAATGGTTTCACAAATGTCATGCCTGCAAAAAATCTTAGTGATCCGACGATTGGTTTTTGAAAAATGCCATTGTGAAAATATGCAACTTTTTTGTTCTACAGAATATCACCATTTTTTTTAAACTAACTGGTCTTTAAAAACCAACCGTCGGATCACTGTGATTTATTTGCAAGTATGACATACAGAAGAGGCCATCTAATTCAACTTCAATTTTATGAATTTTAATCTAAATTTGGCCATATGGACGCGACCTAATTAGCCATGTTGAAATTTTATTCGTTATGATATCAATGAGATTTTTCCATTTCGTTTGGTGCTTCATAGGGTGTGGTTGGGATGAAATTTTTGCAAATATATATATATATATATATATATATATATATATATATATATATATATATATATATGTCTATTTTTAGTTAGTAATTTTCAAATTTTTTTCAACCTCTAGTAATATATCTACGCACTTAAAATGTTGTGGTGTTTATTTTAGAAAGCATTTACAGTGAGGTTGAATGGTGACATTTTGTATGTTGAACGGTGAAAATTAAATTTCCCATCCCTCATTTCAATGCCTTTAAGCGTGTTAATTTTTTGCATATTCATTGAATTTAATTAATAAGATGGAAGATGAGAGTTCGAGTGGGAATTACATCCCAGAAGTTGCAGACATAAAAACACCTAAGTTGGGTAGAATTTTGATACCCTTGAAGAAGCTTATGATTTTTATAATGCGTATGCTAAAGAGGCTGGGTTTAGTATACGAGTTGATTCTTCTAAGAAAAGGAAGGGGTCGAATGAAGTATGGTTGAAGCAGTTTGTGTGTAACAAAGAGGGCCATACGGATTTTAAAGGGGAAATAAGGAGTAAAGGTATTTCAAGGGTGGGTTGTAAAGCTAGGATAAGTTTTTCAATGCGTAAGGATCATACGAAATGGTCAGTCTGTGATTTCGAGTTGAAATGAACAGGTTGAAATTAATGAATTGAAATTTCAACCAGGTTGAAATTTTTTAGGGTTGAAATGAACAGGTTGAAATTTGTTATGTGTTGAAATGAACAGGTTGAAATGTATGAGTTGAAAATGAACAGGTTGAAATGTATGGGTTGAAATTTCAAGCAGGTTGAAATTTTTTATGGGTTGAAATGAACAGGTCTCAATTTTTATGTGTTGAAATGAACATGTTGAAATTAATGTGTTGAAATGAACATGTTGAATTTTATGAGTTGAAAATGAACAGGTTGAAATGTATGGGATGAAATGTATGGGTTGAAATTTCAAGCAGGTTGAAATTTTTATGGGTTGAAATAAACAGGTTGAAATTTTTTATGTGTTGAAATGAATAGGATGAAATTTAAACCAGCTTGAGATTTTTTAGGGTTGAAATGAACATGTTGAAATTTATGAGTTGAAAATGAACAAGTTGAAATGTATGGGTTGAAATTTCAAGCAGGTTGAAATTTTTATGGCTTGAAATGAACAGGTTGAAATTTTTTATATGTCTTGAAATGAACATGTTGAAATTTAAACCAGCTTGAAATTTTTATGGGTTGAAATGAACAGGTTGCAATTTCAACCAGGTTGACATTTTTTAGGGTTGAAAATTCAACCAGGTTGAAATTTTTATGGGTTAGGTTGAAATTTTAATGCCATTTAGTGTCAAATCAATGCCAAATGCCAGATTTTGGCATTAATGCCATTTAGTGTCAAAGCGAATGCCAAATGTTGCATCTATGCTTGATTTTTGGCATTAATGCCATTTAGTGTCAAAACGGATGCGAATTGCCTTATTTTTGGCATTAATGCCATTTAGTGTCAAAACGGGTGCCAAATGCCGGCTTTTTGGCATTAATGCCATTTAGTGTCAAAGAGAATGCCAAATGCTGAATTTATGCTTGATTTTTGGCACTAATGCCATTTAGTGTCAAAGCGGGTGCCAAATGCCGGATTTTTGGCATTAATGCCATTTAGTGTCAAAGCGAATGCCAAATGCCAGATTTTTGGCATTAATGCCTTTTAGTGTCAAAGCGGGGTGCCAAATGCTAGTTTTTGGCATTAATGCCATTTAGTGTCAAAGTGGATGCCAAATGCCGGATTTTTTGCATTAATGCAATTTAGTGTCAAAGCGGATACCAAATGTTGGATTTTTGGCATTAATGCCATTTAGTGTCAAAGCGGATGCGAATTGCCTTATTTTTGGCATTAATGCCATTTAGTGTCAAAGCGGGTGCCAAATGCCAGATTTTTAGCATTAATGCCATTTAGTGTCAAAGCGAATGCCAAATGTCGGATTTTTGGCATTAATGCCTTTTAGTGTCAAAGCGGGATGCCAAATGCTAGTTTTTGACATTAATGCCATTTAGTGTCAAAGCGGGATGCCAAATACTAGTTTTTGGCATTAATGTCATTTAGTGTCAAAGTGAATGCCAAATGCTGGATTTTTGGCATTAATGCCATTTAGTGTCAAAGCGG
>JAESVK010000927.1:2161952-2192096 GCA_017140935.1 Hamamelis virginiana
CCTAATTTCACAAATGGAAACAAAGGAAAGAGAAAGAGTTATAGATATATAAACCATACTTAAATGTTCTGGCATGAAGTCCCCGAATAATCAAAACAGTACACACGAACAGAAACCATTTATGGGTTTTTGAAATAGAACGTTTGTTAATCAGAAATTTACCTGTTGTCTCGATTTTCAAGATACTAAGATATATTATTAAAGAAAAAAAAAAAAGCAAACAAAACCGTACTCACTAGAAAGCAAGTTGAGGGATTTTGGCTAAAGAGACGGGAAAAGGTCTAGACAAACTATTGTTGTTCAGCCTCCTGGTCTCATTAAGTGACAAAAACACAGAGTGAGGGCGTGAGGCATAGAGAAAACTAAAGAAGACAGATTATGATACACATAATAATTTTAGTGCACTTACCAAACAGCCCCTAGAAGTAGACAAGTAGTTTTTTTTTTTTTTTTTTTTTTTTGCAAAAGTTGGGGGGGCTCCCATACATCACTCTGCCCCTGCATTCGACTCATAAAGTCACAGTTCTCGTCAATTTAAAATATCACAGTTTTTCACAGCTAAGAATTAAGTAACTAGCTCTTAATTTCCGATCAACTTGATATTTTGTAGACATGATGTGTATGAGAGAAACATTTAACCCAACGATAGATTTCTCAAAATACAAATTCCACATTGGGTTTTGCAAACTATTAGTAAAAGTATTGATAAACGGAATGAGCACATATATATATTGATAACATAAAGTATTCTAAATCTACTCCAGTTTAGGAATTGGTCCAAACTAATCTCTACAAATCTACTCCCGTTTAGGAATGGGTCCAAACTAATCTCTAAAAATAGATGAAATTGCCTGCAAAACTGTCGATATATCATTGCAATCAGGGCGTCAAGATTCGATTTCAAGACCTTTACTTCGTGAGGAGTGGTCCTTAATGGCTATCTTACATTGCTAATGAAAAGATTTTGATTCTGGAGGCCTAGTTGATAAATTATTAAAATATGTCATTTGAAAATTTCTGATCAAATTATTTTAATTCATGGACCATCTTTTTATTATAATAAAACATTTTTCTATTCACGTATGTGTATATATATACAGTCCCGGTCCTATGCACATATGCTTACTTTTGCGAAAATCAGCATGAAGCTTTCAAATAATTGTAGGATATGTATTTTGAAAAATAGACCGTTGGATTAACTACTCTTGTTATGGCTATATGTATATATATACAGTCCTGGTCCTGTGCACATATGCTGAAATCAGCATGAACTTTTCGATTAATTGTAGGATATGTATTTTGAAAAATTGACCATTGAATTATATACTCTTATTATGGATGTAACATATGCCAAAAATCAGTTTTCCGATGTCAACATCTCAAAACACAGATTGTGAAAAATTTTGATTGATGGAAATTGTACAGTTTTTCTCAAAGGCGTCTAAGAAACCATGCTGACTTTCGCGAAAGTCGACATAAATTTAATAGGTAATTATCATTTATTTATTTTGAAAAATTGACCGTTGAATTAGATACTATGTATATACATGTCATGCATGCCAAATATCACAGTGATCCAACAATTGGTTTCTGAGATATGTGACTGAGAAAAACATTGATAGTTTTTAGTTGTCAGAATTTTTCGGTCTGTATTTTGAGATGCCGACATCATATCACTATGATTTTTGGTATACGTAACATCCATAAGTAGAGCATCTAATCTAACAGTTGGTTTTTCAAAATACAAATATCCCACAATTAATTGAAGGCATATGCTGGCTTTCATAAAAGCCAACATATGTGCATAAGGTCGGAACTGTATACACACACACACACACACACACACACACACAGAGTAATGTTCCCATTAGCACATGTGCAAAAGTCAGCATGATGCTCATAGGTTGTAGGATGCATATTTTGAAAAATCGACCATTGATTAGATACTTTTGTTATGGAATTGTAAAAAAATCATAGAAATATAATGTCAGCATCTCAAAATACAAACTATGAAAAATTATGACCGTTTAAAACTGTCACAGTTTTTCTCAGTGACATATTTGAGAAACTATTAGATCACTGTGATTTTTGACATGCGTGAAGTACACAGTCCTGATCTAGTCAGCATATGCTTATATAAGTTATGTCAGTATGAAAGCCATAGATTATAGTAGGATGCATATTTTGAAAAATTAACCGTTAAATTAGATATAAAACTTGTGGATGTCATGCACGGCAAAAATCACGGTGATCCAATGTCAGAATTTTAAGATATATCTATGAAAAATTGTGACCGCCGAAAACTACCATAGTTTTTCTTAGTGACATTTCTAAAAAACCGACCGTTGGATCATTGTGATTTTTGGCATACATGACATGTATAAGTATAGTCTCTAATCCAACAATCAGTTTTTTAAAATATCATCACGCAATTATCTATAGACTTTATGCTAACAAAAGCTTATATAAGCATATGCGGACTTGATTATTTCTGGTAACATACTAATCCAATTGTCAGTTTTTCAAAATATGTATCCCACATATACCTATGAGTATCATACTGACTTTTACAAAAGTTATCATGTACTGATAGAAACATTTATGTATATATATATATAGAAAAATGTTCTAATCAGGGATACTTGACTTTAACTAAAGTCAGCAAAGAACACAAGCCCTTGGATTGGAATCTTGAGATGAATCATCCATTAAGTGAATATGAATCTAAGGGCTCATGTTCTTTGCTGACTTTAGTTAAAGTCAAGTACCCCTGACTAGAACACTTCTCTCTCTCTCTCTCTCTCTCTCTCTATATATATATATATATATATATATATATATATATATACACACACACACACACACAGAAATGATCAAGTCAGCATATGCGTGTATAAGCTTATATAAGTATGGAGGCCCCGCCTTATATAATTGTGGAATATATATATTTTAAAAAGCCAACCGTTGGATTAGATATTATACTTATGCATGTCATATATATATATATATATAGATATATCAGAGGTGCTATTATAAGGTTCACCTGATGCAAGATGCATCAGGTGCCCTCCTCTACAGCCATCTGTGATTAAAATTTTAAAAAATTGACCGTTGGATTAGATACCCCTATAATGTATGTCATGTCTGCCAAAAATCACAGTGATCCAACGGTTGGTTTCTGAGAAAACTGACTGCTAAAAAACTATGACTTTTTTGTTCTTTAAAATGTTATCATTTTTTAGCAGTCAGATTTCTCAGAAACCAACCGTTGGATCACTGTGATTTTTGGCAGACATGACATACATTATAGGGGTATCTAATCCAACGGTCAGTTTTTAAAAATATTCATCACAGGTGGCTGTAGAGGAGGACACCTGATGCAAGATGCATCAAGTGCACCTGATATTAGCAAGTCTGATAGATACACACACACACACACACACACACACACACACACACAGAAATGATCAAGTCAGCATATGCATGTATAAGCTTATATAAGTATGGAGGCCTTATATAATTGTGGAATATATATATTTTAAAAAGCCGACCGTTGATATTATACTTATGCATGTCATGTCTGCCAAAAATCATAGTGATCCAATGGTTGGTTTTTCATAAATCACTAAAAAAAATTGTGACAGTTTTTTGTAGCAATATTTCATAATTCTAACATTGGATCACTCTGATTTTTGACATACATGACATCCATAAGAAAAATATTTAATTCAATGGTCCGTTTTTCAACATATGTATCCTACAATTATATATAGGCTTCTTGTTTACATAAGATATATAAGCATATGTTGACTTGATCAGGACTGTATATATATACACAAATGATCCCATTAGCATGTGCTTACTTTAGCTAAAGTAATTGTGGGAAACATATTTTGAAAAATAACCGTTGGATTATATATAATTTTTATGCATGTCATGTATGCTAAAATCACAGTGATTCAACAATCGAATTTTCAGAAATGTCATTTGAAAAATTATGACGGTTTTCAACGGTCATAGTTTTACATATTTTGACATGCATGACATCCATAAGAATGGTATCTAATCCAATTCTTGATGATTTTTTAAAGTATATACCCCACAATTACTTAAAGACTATATACTGACTTTAACTAACTGAATATATTTAAACAAAATTGGCACAGTATATATATATATATATAACCGATCCTCTCAGGACGTCCTTTATACGCTTCTTATTGTTAGCCCACCCGTTCACGGAGCCGTATGAATGATGTTTTGAAAAACTGACTGTTGGATTAGATAATCTTTTTATGAATGTCATCTTTTTGGCATGCATGACATCCATAAGCAAAATATCTAATCCAACGGTCAGTTTCTCAAAATATATACCCTACAATTATTATTAACTTCAAACGTAGGTAAAATATAAAAGCATTTGCTGACTAGATTGGGACTCTATATATATATATATATGCGGAGCTGCTAGTATAAGGTGCACATGACGCAAATTACATCCGGTACCTCTATAGGGCAAGTTGCAGAATTGATTTTGGAAAATCGACCATTGGATTCAATACCCATCTTATGAATGTCATGTTTGCCCAGAATCATGGCGATCCAACAGTCCAGTTGTTTTTTAAAAAATTGACTGTGAAAAAAGGGTGACATGTTGAAGAACAAAAAGGTCACGGTTTTTCTTTGTGACATTTTTAATTAAACCGACAATTGGATCACTATGATTTTTGATAGATATGACATTTATAAGAGGGGTATCTAATCAAACGGTCGATTTTTCAAAATATGTTATGCAATTGATTCTACTAAGATTACCTAATATAATTTTGTGTTAGATGCACCTTATATTAGCATTTTGGTATATATTTATTGGACAATTCTATTCGTCCTCCCCTTTTATTCTTCCTCTTTGTCCTTCCTAGTGCATTTGACAAACTTGGAACAATTATTTTGAGAAACCGACCGTTGGATTTAATGCTCTACTTATACGTATCATGAATGCAAAAAATCACATTGATCCAACGGTTTGTTTTTCAAAAAATAGACTGTGATGTTGAATAGTTATGGTTATGTATCTGGTCAATATATCAATTTTGAGAAATCTGAAAGAATACAATCAAGGAACGCAGCGGAAGGTAGGTTTAAAAACTTTTTCCTTTGTATTCAACCATGAAATCACTTAATCGATGAATCGAATCAACTTTAAATTAAAATCAATAAAGTAAAGCTTACATTGATTTGTTCCTTCGCGATATTCTCTTCCTTTGATGATCGTCCCCGCTCAATCCTCGAGCCCCAAAAGTATGGTGGCCTCCAATGAACGTCCACACGAACACAAGAGTCGCTAAACCTTCTTGAATTTTTCAACCCTTGAAAAAGACAAGCATGGAGAGGGAGAGAGAGAGAGGGGCGGCATTCATGAGAGAGAGAATGAGATGCATGCTTGCTTGAATGCTAGGGTTCACTCTCTTTAAATAAGCCCCTCCTCTTCTTAGGGTGTTTGGTTACTAGTGCTAGCATGACCATAAACCCCGTTTAGGTTATCCCCATTCTTGAATTAGATATCCTTTTAGTTATTAATTAATTAACCCTTAATTAATTAAAACCAAACATATATCAATTAGAATGTAACCCTCTCACAAGTTTAACAACCTCACTTATGTTCTTATGTGTGTGACCCATTGGGTTCATCCCAACCTAGTAGTGGCAGGGGACATCTCAATGTCGCCCAAAATAGAAACTTTCTATTTTTAGGTTCTATTGGAACAATTCCAATTTTGCCCTCAATGATAACCCTTATCATTAGGCCTTCACTAGTCATGAGTGACATCTAGCAATATGTCATGACGTACCCTAGGTGTGGGTGAATATACGAACGTGTAAATGAACCCTTCGTGCTATAAATAATCCCTCACCAAACAATGTCTCGATTAAGTTAGTTGGGTATGGATTCATGTCAAACCCTAACTTAATCATGCGTTACTAATTCACCAGATTATAATCTCAATTAGGTATGCCCTTGAAACACTTTTCTTGGCAACCTTCTGCTTTGGCCAAAGACTCCATTGAGATAGTAACTGTGAACTAACTAAGACATTCGCCCTTTCTTATTAAGGGTGGTGATCCTCTATTGCACACTCACCTATCTTCATACATAACTCACTAGGGCCAATGAGCACCGATTACATCCTTGTGATTAAGGGTGTACGAGATACTATCAAACTCTAGCAATTCATATATAAGATAACAAGTGGTGTCTCAAGTCTGAGGATTACAACTGTGACTATACACATGAGCAGCCTTTGACATACAAATAGAATTCCATAAGCTGTACTCAAATTGGTCACGTTCAGTGTACCTGTTCTCTAACAAGCACCCACAGGTTTACTATAGTGTCTCTACACAGATGGTTCGAGACTCACCATCCTCCCATGGAGCTAGTAAAACCTGAGCTAATCTTAACGGTTTATAATCGTCCAAATATATAAACCTATGATCAGGAACCAGTTTAGGATAGAAGTACTTGAGAGTTATAAGTCTCTCTATCTCAACACTTGAGATATAACTCTCTATCATACTATCCAAGGACTTTATCATGAACAGTAATTAAACACAAGTTTACATGATAAATATAGCCATATCATAAATGAATAAATATCCACACAAGATAATATAATGAAATATAAAACCCTAAACTTAACAGAACAATTGGTTTTAGGGCACATATCTAACAAAATCCTCTATGTTTTATAGCAAGAATACCCCTGCTCCTATTCGACAAAGGTGTGTAGATATTTTGGTTATATCTCGTCATGGTGGTCAAGGAAGATATTTGGGTTTACCGGCTATTATTGGTCAAACTAAAAGACAGTTGTTTGCTAATATTATAGACAGGGTGGGTGCAAAGATTCAAGGTTGGCAAGCAAAATTCCTTTCACCAGCAGGAAAGGCAATTCTTTTAAAGGCGGTAGCCTTTGCTATGCCGAATTTTGCAATGAGTTGTTTTAAGTTGCCCGTTACTTTATGCAAAGAAATTAATAGTATGCTTGCAAGTTTCTGGTGGAATCAATCGGATGGTCAGCGTCGAATTCATTGGGTCAGCTGGGGTAAGTTGACAAAAATAAAAAAATGAAGGGGGACTTGGAATTCGAGATTTAGAAAAGTTTAATTTGGCATTATCAGCAAAACAAGGTTGGAGGTTACTCCAGAACCCAGATTCGCTAGTAGCTCGGGTATTCAAAAATCGCTACTTTCCTCAATCTGATTTCTTGAATGCAAAGGTAGGGTCGCGTCCTTCGTGGGGTTGGCGGAGTTTCTTAGCTGGTAGAGAGGTGCTTCAAAGGGGCTTATGTTGGCAGGTGGGAAACGGACAAAGTATTTACATGTGGAAAGATACATGGCTGCCTAGTCATTTAAATCGTCCTCTTCAAGCTAGGGTGGAGGGAGTTAATCCAATGATGGAAGTCTATGACATTCTAGATGTTGAAGATCGCAGGTGGGATGAGCAGAAAGCGAGACAGCTGATGTTTGATTCCGATGTGAATGAAATTTTATCAATTCCTATTTCTTGGTGTAATGCAAGGGATAAACTTATTTGGCATTTCACTTCTAATGGGCAGTATTCTGTTAGCTCAGGGTATAAATTGGTTTGGAATAACAGAGACTCGACGTTGTTTAAAGGTGGTCAAGATCGTGGGGAGTCTAGTAAGCATTCAGTGTATCACCATGGTTGGCGGCATTTGTGGAAGATGGAGATACCGGGGAAAATTAAAATGTTTTTGTGGCGTTATGCACATGATTCGTTACTAGTGGGAGAGTCTCTAGTTCATCAGGGAGTTCCTAGATTGGAAGATGTGTGTGGTATCTGTGGTGATCATGTCGAAACTTCTCTTCATCGATTGTTTTGGTGATCTCATTCTCGTTTATCGTGGTTGTGTTGTCCATTGAGAGTAGATGTTCTGCAACTTAATGGCTTGGGTTTTTTTGATCTGGCATCAATTGTTGGAAAGATGGAAGGGGACTATTGATGAGGAGTATTGTAATAGATTGGCGGCATTTATGCTCTGGCGCTTATGGAAAGTTAGAAATGATGCAATTTTTAAAGGTAAACAGTGGTCACCTTTAGAAGTGGGAGATAAGGCACTAGCAGATGCTTTGGAATTTCAGCAAGCTATTGGGGAAATTCAAGAGGAGGTTACTTGTGAAAGGCTGAGCTTAGATTACCATTTGCAACCTCCAGTTGAGTCGTTGTTGAAATTAAATGTGGATGGTGCATGGGTTCAGAGTACTTCTAAGGGAGGTGTTGGTTTAGTTTTCAAAAATATGGTTGGTAGTTGTGTTGCTGGGTTGGCTATACCAGTTAATTGGTGTGCTAGTGCTCTTCAAGTAGAGGCAATGGCAGTGCGTGAGGGTCTGTTCAATGCTATTGATATGGGTTGCCTTAATGCGGTAGTTGAGTCAGATTCAAAGGTGGTAGTTGATTGTGTTATGGGCAAGCTTGGTATCAGGAAAGAAATTGAATTGCTATGCTGTGATTGCAGAGAATTAATGGCAAAGTTCCAGTATGTGGATGTGCAATATGTGCCTAGACAAGGTAATAATGCTACTGACTGTGTGTCTAAATTTGCTCTTTCTTGTTTATCCTTTTTTTTTTCTTGGAAGAACCATCCTCCAGATTGGCTTCGGCCTATTTTGGAGACTGATATGTTATCTTCATTGTCTTGATCAATAAAAGTTCTTGTTGACAAAAAAAAAAAAAAAAGACTGATGTTTTTCACAATTTTTTTCAAATTTGCAAAAATCGACCATCAGATCAATGTGATTTTTTGCATTCATGATAAGTATAAGTGGAAACCAACCATCAGATCAATGTGATTTTTTGCATTCATGATAAGTATAAGTGAAACATCAAATCCAACTGTCAATTTCTTGAAATAGTTATTCCAAGTTGGTTAAATACATTAAAAAGGACAAAAAGAAGGGTAAATGCAATTTTCCATATTTATATATTGGAGTGGTTTTGCAGTCATCTTCTGTTTCTTTTATATGTCTAATATAGTGTCCCCACACGATGGCTTGTGCTTTGTTTTTCAACATACACGGTTGCGTTTATAGAGTTATTATATATCACTTTCTTGATTGGAGATTTTCAAGAAAGAGGAAAGAAAAGTGATGTGTGATGTGGCCATTTGCCAGCTAAAGAATGGCACACCAGTTCTAGCTGCAGCATATGCACTCGCTACCAACTGCCTTGTTCAAGCTAAAGAAGCCTCGACAATATATGATCCTATAGGGCGGTCGCCTAACGCGGGGAGTTGTGACCGTTCAGTTATCCCGTTGCTTGATATATATATATATATATATAGTAATTTTATTTAATTACTAAAATAAACATTTTAAGGAATTAGGTATGAACAATCGCTCAATTTTCCTCGACTGTGACTCCCACATGTCTCTGCAAGTGCATGTGACAAGGCAAAATTATAATGTAAATTGAAGAAAACAAGTTGGGATCATGATGAGATTGGTATGATGGCAAAAATATCGTATGGTCCATTTGGTCTCCTGCCGAACTTGACCCTGTCTTAGTTTAATGTGCCACAAAGCCAAGGCTAGAGCCTTGACCAATTATGCCTACATGTGCCCAACCTTACACCTGTCTAAATGCCAACCCTGATCACCAACCTAGCTCTATTTTTATTTTTTTTGGTACAAACTAAAAGAAAAAAAAGAGGGCAAAATAAATACAATAAAGAACAAAAGGAATTTTACGTGGTTCGACTAAATTGTCTACATCTACGGAGGATATTGTCTTTTTCATTATGAGAGAAAATGAGTATAATTGGTACAAGAAGTTTACTTTGGATTGTGGAATTCTTGGGCTGAGTGCTTAAAGCGTGGATGTAGGCGAGCCGAACCACATTAAATCGCTGTGTTTGATTTCTCTCTCCCTTTCTCTTTTCAATTAATTGTTCATATATATTTGCTTCTACTGAAATTAATTGAACTATAATTTTATTTGGTAATATTTGATTAAAGTTTGCCATAAATCCTATTCATCCCCCTCCAGGATTATTAATTTGGGACAACAGTATCTATGAATCATAAATTTTTATAAATTTTTTTACCTCAATCTAACACAATAAAAAATTTACACAAAATCGTTTTTTATTTTTTTGGATTAGGATAAAGTAGTAATAATCAATTAAAATTTCCCCTCCAAAACATGATTCCCGGCTTTGCCCCTGAATATCCCACACCTTAATCAAACTTTATATATCTATATTTATCTATACGTACTATTATAAAGTCAGAAGAAAGTATTGGTATGAACACTTCTTTCCATATATATTTGCCTACAGTAAAAAATACTAGTAAACAATTAATTAATAATAGGTCAACTGCAATTTCAAATACACCCAAACCTTTTTTTTTTATCTTTAAAGAATTTCAAAACTTCATATATTTAACAATTATCTTTACATCTTCTTCTCCTCTTTCCTCAAGTACTCTTTCTCTCTCTTCATTTCTCTAAAGCCAGTAGTTTGTTTTTAATTATCGCGTTGTACATATAACGTGTTATTGTGTTGTACATGCGTATATTTATATAAAATAATATTTCTATTAGTAATTTTTACAGTCAATTTTATGACAAATCGACCGTTGGATCACAGTAAATTTTGGCGTGCCTGACATGAACAGGCAAATTATTTAATCTAACAGTTTGTTTTTTAAAATACAATTTCGAAAAAGTCTGTATTTTCATATTTTATTTTTTAATCTAATGGTCTCTTTTTTTAATCTAACGGTCTTTATTTTCAAAAACCGACCGTTGGATTGAAGAATTTGTCTGTATATGTCAGGCAGCCAAAAATGATAGTGATCCAACAATCAATTTGCTATAAAACATACTATGAAAATCACATAAAGAGATTATTTGTCATAATTCAATAATTTAGAAAGATAAAGTATTGTAATCGATAATTGAATGGGCTAATATATCACAAGTGTATTTTTTCCAATAAAATAAATAGTGTATGTGAACATGAAAAGCATAGCCACTATCCATGGCTATATATATATATATATATCTTTCGCATTGTCCCCACACGCTGCGTTATGCTTTGTGTCTTGTGGGATCACGTAGCCGGCTGTGGAATATTAATTATTAAAGACCAGCCCATGACTCTGTGAGGTTACTGGTTAGGTCTCCATTTACCAACTAAAGAGTGGCAACATATTTTAAGTACAAGAAACCAACTGCCCCCTTTCAATTCTTTTTTCTTTAACTAGATTTGTAGCACACACTACCTCAGTGCTAAAAAATGAAAATAATAATAATAATAATTTTAACCAATAACCCCCAGTGAAAGAATGCTATACCCAAAAAACCTTACTAAAAAATAAATTTTTAATAAATACAAAAGTTTTAGATTTTGACGGAATTGCCCTCTTTTATTATAGGTAGATTTCAAAATTTACTAAAATTAGTTTTCACCAATAATATAAAGTTGCATTCAACCCCAATGAAAAAGTTTCATTCAATCCTATTTTCAAAATTTACCAAAATTAGTCTTCCTTTGATGTTCCCAATAACCATATTCAGAATTCATATACAAATATACAATAACTATTATGAAAAAAAATAAATTAGAGATGTTGATTTTGACAAATCAGTAGCCATTGACACTTGTAAATAGGTAAATTCAACACTTTTGTTAATGTATAAATCATATAAATATACCTAACTTGTATACATATGCTAAGATGCATAAATTGTCGTATATTTTCAAATAGATAAATTTATTAAAAGTATATTATATGTGTCTAATATGATTTTCAACAGAAGTAAATTTACCTAACTTGTATACACATGAGGGATACGTATATTGGCATATATTTTCAAACAGGTAAATTTATATATATATTTTTTTAAATTTAGCATAAAACAGATAAATTTATATAAGTAAATTAATTTACTAATCTTTGTAGTTTATATATATATAGAGGTAAATTTACTTATTTGATTAAAGACATATAAATACACATTTGCAACGTGCGGTTTGCTATTAAATAGTCAAAAAATGAGAATGAAAATGAGAGCTAAAACTTATTTCAAACCAAAGTCTAAGAAAATGAAGAGAAATAAAGGGAAATAATACCTTGTGAAAGAGGAAAATGAAACAAAACAACCCAAAGTAAGATTTTCAATGAATCAACTATCAAACATCTCTGACGTCGTTTGCTAGAAGAAACAGCACCCAACGGGTTACTCATAAACTTGAGAATTGATATGGCAGCCGTGATATCCACAAAACGATATGTGCAGTAGCATGCTTGTGTTTCCAATGGTGTTTGCACATTAATCCAACCATTGAAAATCCTAATTTTAAAAAATGGATATATCTCATTTATAATTCAAAATTTAAATTGAAAAAAATCTCTAAAACTTACTATAAAGACAGCAATACAGTTACAGCATTTAAATTTATAATAAAACTCTCCTTAAAATCAATAAAAAGGGTAAATCTACCATTAAATAAAAAAGTTAACTTTAAAAATCCTGAAGGAATCTTTGGATAAACTTTAGAGTGTTATCGGCCTACTAGTATTAAAAGATGAATTTTAAAATATCTCTGAAAATCTTTATCTACAAGTAGAGATACATGCCACTAAAAAAAATAATAATAATAAGTAAAGATACATGCTATTAAACCAACAGTCTATCAACATAATAATAATAATAATAATAAAAAAGTTGAAAAATATTAATAAAAAAAAAAAAAGAAAGAAAAGAAGCAGCAGCAGCTAATATGTATATATAGTAACACTATCATTTAATTGCATGTTCTGAGCCTTTTGTTTCCTTTAATATTACATATATTATTACCACCAAAAAGTTTGGAAAATGTCTTTATCTTCAGAGAATTAATTGATTGAATTTGAATGCGCATATTCAAAACTCTCTCTCTCACTCTCTCACTCTCTCAATGGAGAACAATGTTAAAAAAATACTTAGACATCGTTTGGATTTGTTTTTCATAAGTACTTATTTGATTTTTTAAAATTTTTCTAAGAAATTATATATTACAAATTTTTAAAAAAGCAAATAAGTTCTTATAAAAAATAAATCCAAACGTTGCCTTAATTAATGCATAGCTTCCAAATAATTATAATACCTAAGAATCTAATTATATGTTCGGCTCCTTGCAATGCAACTAGATGCGTACAGTGACCAAAGAAGGGCTAAAATTATACCTAATTACATGGTCTCTTTCCAATTGGTGATTAGGAGGGCTATATCCCACTAAGCTTCAGGTCATGCCAATCACTTTGAACCAAAACATAACAAGTCAAAGATAATTTAACATTTTTTTTTTATAATAATATTAGTGGAATTCACACTGATTAATGTGATTAAAATAAGTACTATTATTGAGTGATAATACATATGAAATTCATACAGTGGACTTCAATATTTTAAAAATAACCATTCATCAAACTATAAAAGTGATCGGGTTACGGATCATCGATTCAACGGCGGCACCGAACCGTGACGTTAATATAATGTAATAAGTATATTAATTATTAACTATTCTTTATAAATTATAATCACACAACATCTCAATAATACATAATACTAATACGATAGTTCTAACATATATAATTCATAATTTCTTCAAGTTTCAATACATTAATGAACTATGAAGCACTATGTTTAAGGGTGTTTTTAGTACTTAGTTTGGTCAATTTTAATTAATTGATAAAAAACCGGCAAGTTCGAGTAAATCATGAACAATTCTCTAAAACCTCTAGTTGAATCACCAGTTCAAATGATTTTTGTTAAAACAAGCGGTTTTTTACTTATATGGGTTTTTGAGGGTTTACTTAACCGCACCATGGACCGACTGAACTGCGGACCAATTAACAATTCAACCAATTGAACCATCCCGTCGGATCCGAATTTAACAAACTTGTGGTCCTTGTGGAATGACAACATAGGGAAAAAAAAATTGGTATCCTAAATTAGTGATTGAAGTTCATAACCACTCAAGGTAAGATACAGTAATAATAATAATAATAATAATAATAATAATAATTTTTATAGATATGTATTATGCCCCTTATGTCATTATCCTAATTTTGCTAGGATAATAAATATTGAAGGTACAATTATGATAAAATAAATAAAATGATGTTACTTTTCGAAGGATGTCCTTTTCTATTTCTTTATTAGAGTTTGCTTTTGGTGGTGAACTTTATTACTTGTGGTAGGTCATGTAACACTCAAAATGCATGAAAGGACAATTCGTTAATTTTGATCAAATATCTTTGCTTTTGGAGCTCCTAATTAATTAGCATACTTGAATTCAATCAATCAATCAACCTAACATATCCACCTGGAGGATAAGAATTAAACTATTTTCAATCCATCATTTCTAGTGTGGTAAGAGTAAGGTTATGAGTCTAAATTTAAATTGATATGCATCTAATCCTGTTAAAATTAAATTCAACTACTGTGTTTTTCTTTTTCTTTTTCTTTTCTTTTTTTTTTTTTTAAATCTAGGTTTGAATTTTGAACTTATAAAACTTTCTGCCTACAAGAGGCCAACCAATGATAAATAGAGTAAATAATGGGCAATTTTATACTGTGAAATCTTTTATCCCAACTGTCGCTTGCGCACACCTCAACTAAAATTATTTCCGGGCGATCTTAAAGGCATACTCCTCCACGTCGGCCTAGTGCATTCAGGAATTAATTCATGGAGTGTTCTCCAGGGGAATCGAACTGTGATTAATAAGATAAATGAGCTCTCCTTCAAACCGTCTAACCCTATATATTTGACCCTCACGTGCATCATCGATGTCAAAAGTTAAACTATTGCACCCTCACGTGCATCATTAATGTCATAAGTTAAACTATTGCACCAACCTCAATTAAGAGCTGGACAAGGACGTCAATAAAGAAAAAAAATGAAATACATAATAAAAAAAGAAATAGTTTTTGTTTTTTTTTTTAAATATCATTACTCTCATTACCTTTCAACGTTTGTATCTTATTCAACTATTTTTATTTTTATTGTTTATACATTTAACAAAATTCTTTGTTTGTTTTCTCTCATATATTATGTCAATATTTCACTCTCTTCTTTTTTTCCTTTATCTACGTACATTGTACGTCTATATATTGATCTCATGGACTCAGTTCTTCATGCCTATTTTTCTTGCTCATAAATATTTGCAACAATTTAAGTTTGCATAGTAGAATTTATTCATCGAGTCAGTTGTATATAATTTTTTAGACAAAGAATACAAATCATCTGCCTATCACATGATAATATTATGTATCCAGAAGATTATATATATAAAAGTAAAAATTACAGATAGACTCATGTACTATCAGGGAAAAACATTTTGTACCCATGAACTATCAATTGTAATACATTGATCTTATCTACTATCAATTTGCGACAGATTGCATCATTCAGACAATTAATTGGATGTCCGTGTAACAAAAAAAGTCTCATCTATTTATACATTCACTTAATGTTGGTGGAAAAATACCTTCACGTAAACACATTTGATCTTTTGTATGATATCTGATTAGTTGATAGAATAGTGTAATTTTTTACAAATTAATAGTACAAAGGGTCAATATTTCACAATTAATAATTTATTGGTACAAATATATATATATATATATATACACAGAAATGCTACAGTCAGGCCGGCCTGACTGTGGCTTTTGTGCGGTCATCCCATTTTGGGGGTGATGCAGGTCACAGATCACAGTTTCGACCGTTGGATGTCCTATTCATGTAGTGCTTGTCGTGCCTACAAAAAATCACAGTGATCCGACGGTTCGTTTCTGAGAAAACTGACTTTGAAAAAAACTGGAATTCAAAGAATAAAAAATGACAGTTTTTTTCCAGTTTTTTTCAAAGTCAGTTTTCTCATAAACCAACCGTTGGATCATTGTGATTTTTTGTAGGCACGACAAGCACTGCATGAATAGGATATCCAACGGTCGAAACTGTGACTTGTGAACTGCATCACCCCAAAAATGGGATGACCGCATAAATGCCACAGTCAGACTGGCTTGACTATAGCATTTCTGTATATATATATATATATATATATAATTCATTCATCGAATAATTTTTCCTAATATAGGCGGTCATTGAGACGTCAAAAAAAAAAAGAAAGTACGATTCAATTCCATCCCTTATACTTCTAAAAACAAAAAAAAAAGGCCATATGTAACACCTTAATCATGGGCCCAAGTCCATGAGATCATTACTCCACCAGTTTTCCAATATTTTATTGGAAGAACGAATGTGAAAGCTTCTGTTTCCTTCCTTAATTTGCGCAGCGACCCCAACTTGCAGTATTGAGTTAATATCTGTCTGTTACTCTGCATACCCTCTTCACCCACCATTATAACAAAGAAAACCCTTTCTCTTAAATTTTCTCCGCTTTGAGTTACTGTTTGTATACTTTGTTTATTTTCTTACCAAGAGAGATGAGATGAATCAAAAGATAGGTTCACCGAAACAAGGTCAGCCCTTCAACCCTTAGCTGGTTTCCACTTTTTGGATTCTGTTCCAATACCTTTTGAGTCTGTTTTCCCTTGATTTTTAAATTGTGTATTGTTTTTTTTCCTGTTTTTATTCTTTAAAATCTATGACTCTGTCAATATCCTGGTGCTGTTATTAACTTCAAACCAGCTTGTGCTTTGCTTAAATTTTGCACAAAAGTTGTTTGTTCCTGTAACTCTTTGGGAACTTCGAAAGGGTTCTTCAAACTTGCTTTTCCCTGAGTGATTACCAATCTCTCTCTCTCTTTCTCTATGGGTTGAAGTTCGCATGATCTCAAAGGTGCCATCTTTTCTCTTTTTTATTCAGTTCTGATGATGGTATTTGATTTCAGTTGTGTTGGTCATTGATTACTTAGTTTCTTTATCGTATTTCCTGTATAAGAACCCTAGATTTAAGCTTCAGCTAAGCTCAAAAAATCCATTCTTTTTTGCTTATTCATTTCTAGTTTTTATGGTGATGGGTCAGAGAAAATCTATATTGTTCATCTGTGTTTCATTGATCTTTTCTTTGGCATGCTTGGTCAGTGGATTTAATCCTACAGACAATTACCTTATAGATTGTGGATCATCCACCAATACTTCGGTGGGTGATCGAGTTTTCGTGGCTGATACATCGGTTTCAAGTTTACTTTCAACCCCCAAAGCCATTTTAGCCAACATCGATTCGAAATCTATCACATCCACCGATGAATCGCCGCTCTATCAAACTGCGAGGATCCTTACTGGAACCTCTGAGTACACGTTTCCGATCCAACAGAGTGGGAGACACTGGATCCGCCTTTATTTCTTCCCATTTGTTTATGGAAGTTACAATATGAACACAGTGAATTTCTCTGTTTCCACACAAAATCATGTCCTCCTCGGCAATTTCATTCCACAGAACACTTCTGTCATCAAAGAATTCTCCGTCAATATAACATCTGATACACTTGTTCTCACTTTTACCCCTTCCAACAATTCATTCGCATTTTTAAATGCCTTGGAAGTTGTTTCTGTCCCCGACAATCTCATTACAGATGATGCCAACTCTGTCAATCCAACGGGAAGATTCCAGGGCCTCTTGTACCAGGCAATGGAGACAGTTGCGAGGGTGAATATGGGTGGACCGACAGTCTCCTTTGAAAATGATACCCTTTGGCGAACTTGGGTCCCTGACCAAAGTTTCTTGGTATTAGAGAATCTTGCCACAAATGTTTCAAATATTGGAGCCGTTAAGTATATGCTAGGCTTTGCGACACAGGATATTGCTCCAAATTCTGTCTATGGCACTGCTACTAAGATGAACTCTGCCGGTAATCCCAGCAACAATTTTAATGTGACATGGGAGTTCAATGTGGATCCAGGGTTTCAGTACCTTGTTCGGTTTCACTTCTGTGATATCGTGAGTACAGCTCTCAACGAGCTCTACTTCGATGTTTACATTGACTCCTGGATTGTCGCTAGGGATCTTGACTTGAGTTCTGTGACATTTGACACGCTGGCCGTTCCATATTATTTGGATGCTGTTACAAGTGTAACTGATAGCAGTAAGCTTCGTGTAAGTATTGGCCCATCTAATCTAGGCGATTTCCCCGATGCAATTCTAAACGGGCTGGAGATTATGAAAATGAACAATTCTCTGGGCAGCCTCAGTAGGGTGCTCTCTGTGGTTGTTTCCTCAAATTCAAGCTCAAAGAAGAATGTTGGCATGATAGTGGGTGTAACCATTGGGGTGCTTGTTGCTGCGGTGTTGGCTGGAATTCTCTTTATGATGTGCAGAAGAAGAAGAAAAAGAAAACTGGCACATCACGGCCATTCAAAGACATGGATTCCTTTATCCATAACTGGAGGAAATTCTCACACCATGGGAAGTAAATACTCTAATGGGACAATCGCTAGCGCTGGCGGTAATTTTGGGTATCGCATTCCTTTTGTGGCAGTTCAAGAGGCAACAAATAGTTTCGATGAGAGTTGGGTTATTGGGATTGGTGGTTTTGGGAAGGTTTACAAGGGAGTTCTAAATGACGGTACAAAAGTAGCTGTTAAGAGGGGAAATCCCCGGTCCCAACAGGGTCTTGCGGAGTTCCAAACTGAAATTGAGATGCTCTCCCAGTTTCGACACCGTCATTTGGTTTCATTGATTGGGTACTGTGATGAAAAGAACGAGATGATTTTGATTTACGAATATATGGAGAATGGGACCCTCAAGAGTCATCTCTATGGCGCTGGTCATCCCAGCTTGAGTTGGAAGGACAGACTCGAGGTATGCATTGGAGCGGCCAGAGGACTACACTACCTTCACACTGGTTATGCAAAAGCAGTTATTCATCGCGATGTAAAGTCTGCAAATATCTTACTTGATGAGAACCTCATGGCCAAAGTTGCTGATTTTGGGCTTTCGAAGACGGGACCCGAGATTGATCAGACCCATGTCAGTACTGCAGTGAAAGGGAGTTTTGGGTACCTTGATCCAGAATATTTTAGAAGGCAACAGCTGACGGAGAAATCAGATGTGTATTCATTTGGGGTGGTATTGTTCGAAGTTCTTTGTGCAAGACCTGTTATCGACCCATCCCTTCCGCGGGAAATGGTGAATCTAGCTGAGTGGGCGATGAAGTGGCAGAAGAGGGGGCAGTTGGAGCAAATCATAGATCCTAATCTTCTGGGAAAAATAAGACCTGATTCCCTGAGGAAGTTTGGAGAAACAGCTGAGAAATGCTTGGCTGACTTTGGTGTTGACAGGCCCTCGATGGGAGATGTCTTGTGGAATCTGGAGTATGCACTTCAACTTCAAGAGGCAGTTCTTGAAGGAGATCCCGAAGAAAACAGTACCAATCTGATTGGCGAGCTCTCTCCACAAGTCAACAATTTCAGTCATTCAGATATTAGCGTTTCTGCTGCTCGGTCTGAAGTGTCAAGTGTGGATGATCTTTCCGGTGTTTCAATGAGTAGGGTGTTCTCACAGCTGGTGAAGTCTGAGGGAAGGTGATTACTTGAAGAATTCTATGTTTTGCTCTCTTCTGTCAACACTTCTTTCTTTTGTCCATTACCAATCACTGCCCGCCACATCAGGGGAAAATAGAGGCGTTTTCTTTACTTTATTGAAGAAAGTAGAACACTAGATCGCAACATACCCTTACTTTTTTTGGCAAAATAATGGAAGCACCTCTCCATACCATGATGTGGCTTGCTTATTGGACAAACTGAGGAGGAGCTGTGCCGGTATAGTGTAGCTATTTATCCTTTGGAGAGATCTTTAAATCATATTAAATTATTTGTGGAGTTTGTCTTTGATCAAGCTGGATGAAGCAATGTGGGTTCTCTTTTGTACAGAAGGGGCGGTGCAAGTGAGTTGTTTCAGGCATTTCATAGGAGCTTTGCATCTCAAATCTGTCAATAAGTGCTTTGCTGTGTCTTGTTATATTTACAAATTTATATGGAGTAATTTGGTTTTAAATTCATCTTATAAATCTGCGCATCTTTGGTTTTTTTTTTTTTTGGGTATGCCTTCATCATTTGCAGCTCATGATCGATTCCTAATGTCATTCTCTTTTTATTGCACTAATAATTTATGATTTATAATCTTATTTCCATATTGGTTGGACATATGCTCCACAAATTATCCTTCGCTTCTCTGTCAATTTATGTTATTTTCTGATATCATGGCAATGATTGGCTACCCTTTGAATGGAGAATAACACACATAAATTGCAGTAATAGAATGATTATTAGCATCCAAATAGCTATCCTCTGCTCAAGTGTTTCTTGTATTGTCTTATATTTTGTTATATACTGATTATCATTGTTATTCTGAACACTCATCTTGTATTTTGGTGGGTCTGATCACCTTGCTAGTAAGGCACGGAGGGCAGGGCACCAGTACGTACTTGTTTTGGGGTTCATGAACTGTGCCCCTACTACCAGATATTAGAACTATTTATTTTCTTCTTTTTATTTTTTAGGAAACTATTTATTTTCTTTGAATGCATTAGTCATGTAGCAGCAACTCTCGAGGGTTTTAATATCACACTGCTTTGAAGTTGTTATTTTGAGTCTGGACGAACCTTTTAACATTCTGAGATTACACTAGCTAGGCAGGATATGTTGCAAGAAGCCGATAATTCTGAGCAGAAATGGCCTTCTTCTCTGGTATAGGAAGAAGAAGAAGAAGATGAGAATGACATGAGAAGATTACATTCTCTTGAGTTGTGAACCAATGTGTTTGCTAGAACCATATTGGCATTGTCACTGAACATTACTTAAAAGCTTCTTAATCGTTCAGATTCATCTATGCTTTAGTTGCTGCTGATTGCATTGGGGATTCATTATGTGTTTGAGAAGTCTGGATTCTTTGCTTGGGTATCTAAGATTGTAACACATTATTTAAAGTGAGAGATGAATGATATATTTGGATGAGGTGTCTTGATTTTAGTATCCAAGCAAACCCAACCGCACAAAAACACTAGTAGAGGATCTAGACTCGTGTTTGAGCAATGTAGCAGCAGCCATTTCTCTTCCTCATTTGCAGAGTGCTCTGCTCTGTTTTGTTCATCGGCGATTTCCATTGTTCCTTTTTTTTTGCCAAAAGATATACATTAGTGGAGTTAGTGATTTTGATTGTTCTGCTGTGCTTGATTTGCCTCTGACAGACCATTTTAAAAGCGTCAACCTTATCAACATGGTACCTGGCTCAGGGATCTTGAAGCCAAGTTGTACTATCTACCTAACCATAGATCAAGCATTGTAAATGCTTGCCTCTCAAGTGTGATCGAAAACTGAAACAATCTCAAAATCCTTTGAATAGTTAAACCCTAATGTTATCATGTATTTTCCAACACTACATGAACTATTCACAAATATTTCAAAAATAAATAATTTTGCCCTACCAACCTCATGTTCATTCTAGCTTTTTCATCAAATTTTCTTATAAAGTTCTTGCTAGATTAGCGTATACAGTTATCACTAGTTTCCCAACCTTTTTTACGATATATATATTTTTTTATCATATTCTGCTCATTTTTGCCTCGAATATTTTGTGAACCGAGATTAACTCTCAATGTTGGTGAGACCACAATTGCCTTGGTCTAATAGTAACTTGTAATCAGTGTGTAGCGGATCGACAATAGGAGTTCAAATCTTACTTTATGTCAAAAATAAATGTAGGTGATAATTATTAGGTTGCAAAAAAAGGTTCATGGCTCGAAAATCAAACCCTAATTCATCAATCGACACACTAATCAGCAAGTAGTTTGCTTAATGATTATATGATAGTACAGTTAAAAACTTGAAATGTCTGCTTAATTGGCCATTTAATAACCTTCACCATCATTAGTTCCACTATATAATCAGCCCATTATATTGGATTAGTCAAAGCTTAAAAGACATCAATTACGAAAGCGTGAAGATATTGCAATCCCTTTAAATGATCTCTAGCTCCCATATATTATTTAAATCTCATTATTTGATCAATAATTCTATTTTTTTTTTTTAAAAAAAAATACCCTCAACCCTAGTTTATCCCTAATCCTATTAATCACTACATTCCTTTTCTTCTTTTTTTTTTTTTTATTTTTTTTTTTTTTTTGTTTTTTTAATTTTAGATGTTCTTGATGGTTAATTTATGTATTGGCATTTTTGGAATAGTGATTTATGGACAGTAAAAATCAAATTAACGAAGCATACCTACTCGGTGTCGTGGGCCGACATACTGGATTGAAAACAGTTAAATGTTGAGGGAGTATACCCAATTTTTATATGGGCTAGGGAGATGAGTCCTCTAGGCTTGGATGAACTGGACGGCCCATTACTACCAAGGTCGATCAATTCTGTTAATTATATCACCCAACTGGGCCGTACCTTAATTTTCAATTTTCAAAACAAAAAAAAATTCACCTGGAATCATATGCATTTTGGCCCAATTGGAAGCAGCATCTGCTCTTGTTTTGATTTCTATTGCAACAAGATGTTTTATGGGAACAAAGACTTGATTTTGGAAATCAAATAATGTTATAGATGAGGGTGGACTCATGAATACGATTCAAACCTAGTGAGAAATTAACGAACTTGAATTTACCTTAATTATGTTTGGAGTCGTAATCGTGTCAATCTGTTTGACTCAAATTGACTCGTTTAATAATTATATCGTGTTAAACATGATTACAATCTAATACTCATATAATTCATGCATAACCCTTACATATATACAAACAAATATATATAGGAATGCTGAGGTCAGGTGTACGTGATGCAAGTTGCACTAGATGACCTCAATTAGAGCTACTTGTAGAATATAGTTTAAAAAACTAACCATTGGATTATATACCCCTCTTATGTATGTCATGTCTGCAAAAAATCACAGTGATTCAACCGTCGGTTTCTAAAAAAAAAAACTTATGGTGAAAAAATGATGATATTTTGAAGAACAAAAACACAATGTTTTTCATAGTAACATTTTTCAAATATCGATTGTTGGATTCCTATGATTTTTTGTAGACATGACATACGTAAGAGGAATATTTAATCCAACGGTCAGTTTTTAAAAATATATTCAGCAAGTAACTCTAACTGAGGTCACCTGATGCAACTTGTATCAGGTGCACCTGACCTTAACATTCCTAATATATATATATATTTCCCCTTTGTTTTTTCTTCTACTATTTAATTTATATGATAGCTTGTACGCACGACAAAGGATCTCCAAAAATTTTCCTTAAAAAAAAAAATTTTTTATTCTTTGAATTTCAGTTTCTTTCAAAGTCAGTTTTCTCAGAAACCAATCGTCGGATCACTATGATTTTTTGCAGGCATGACAAGCATTGCATGAATGGAAAATCCAACAGTCGAAATGTGAAACCGTGCCCTGAATCACCCCCTAAATGGGGGTGACCGATGGAACAAAAGTCAGGCCGGCATGACTGTATCGTATATATATATACAAAGCTGATCCTAAGGGTCCAGACCGCAAGTGGACTGCACGACCATTTGGCCGTGCTCCGGTGGTTGGTTCCAAATTCCTACCGTTGGATATGATGCTCACCCCTGCATGCCACGCTTGCAAAAAATCATGCCGATCCAACGGTTGGAATTTTATAAAACTATCCTTAAGCAGACTGAAATTACTAAAGACTATGTATAAATTTCATTTGTATTTAAGGCTGGTTTTACAAAATTCCAACTATCAGATCGACATGATTTTTTGCAGGTGTGGCATGCAGGGGGTGTGCATCATATCCAACGGTCCACCGGAGCATGGCCAAATGGCCGTGTAGTCCGCTTGCGGGACGACACCCTATCTATTTTATATATATATATATATATATATATATATATATATATATATATATTTATTCTTCTACTATTTAATTAATATGATAGCTTGTACGCACGACAAAGGATCTCCAATAATTTTGCTTTAAAAAAATATTTTTAAATAGTTAAATAACCTACTAGCTAGCTAGCTAGCTTCAGGTCATAAAATAATTATATTATACGTATCAACCCAGCATGAGTCCGTACGTCCGTGACCTAATTGTCAAAAGAGGTTACACGTACATGTCATGTTATGTATTTATTAGAAATGATCCAATAAGCATATACTTGCTTTGGCAAAATTTAAAAATTTGTGAGTTTCAAATTTTGAAAAATTGATGGTTGGATTAAATAATATACTTGCCATGCATGCCAAAAATTACAATGATCCAATAGTTGGTTTTGAATTGTCGAAATACCAGTAAGAAAAACTGTGCTAGTTTTGATCAACGATCACAGTTTTCTTTATTACAGTGATCACGTACAGTTTTCAACTGTTACAGTTTTCTTTACTTTAGCAAATTTACACACTTGCGTTCTCATATGTTTGCAGAGAAAATTGTAAAGCTCTCTCGAATTTGATATGTCTTAATTATAGTGGTTGCAGCAAGGGGATCCATTAACCCACGAAGTTAAGATTATGTTTTCTTTATTTAGTGAGAATTATGCACATATATATATATATATATAGCCGGTTAACTATACTCTTCCTTTTGTGGTCATGATTCATAAACTTAATTAATGGGCAAGAATATATGGCAGCATGCCACAAGGCCCAAAGCCATTCATAATTAATCCAAGAATAATAGGAAATTATTTGTTGTTTATATAAAGAGAATTAGAGAATGATATATATAGGCCACCTAAAACTCCCCTATAATGTCATTAAGCTAGCTGATATCAGTGCCACAATTTATATTTTAATATAATTATGGTAGCCCTAGCAATGGATTTGTCACATCTACAAATATTTTCTATCTTTAATTCCTTAAATTTTCTACTTAATTAATGCAAAAACATTGCGAGAGAAAGAAAGAGAGAGCTGGGTTTAGGGACCAAATTTTAGACAAAAAATTGTAAACCAAATGATGTGGGAGTAAACTAGAGCCTCAAATTTTATATAATTTTAAAAATGCACGAAAATAGATTTTCTAACTTGGTGCCACATCATTTGGTTTAAAAATTTTGGTCTAAAATTTGGTCCGCTCTGTGTGTGTGTGTGTCTATATATATATACACACACACACAGAGGCGCTATTATTAGGTGCACCTGATGCATCTTGCATCAAGTGCCCTCTTGTAGAGCCACTTGCACAATAAATTTTGGAAAACTGACCGTTGGATTAGATACCCCTATAATGTATGTCATGCCTGCCAAAAATCACAGTGATCCAACAGTTGGTTTATGAGAAAACTAACTGCTAAAAAATGATAACATTTTAAAGAACAAAAAAGTCATAATTTTTCAAAGTTACATTTTTCAAAAACCAACCGTTGGATCACTGTGATTTTTGGCAGGCATGACATATATTATAGGGGTATCTAATCCAACGGTCAGTTTTCCAAAATTTACTGTGCAAGTGGCTCTACAATGTATCAGGTGCACCTGATACAAGATGCATCAGGTGCACCTGATAATAGCGCCTCTATATATATATATATATATAATGATTTGGTCATGTCAGCATCACAAAAATCATTAGGGCTCACCGGATAGTGTATATCTTTGAGCATATTTTGTCATTGAAGGTCTAAATTATTGAAAGTATTTAATTAAAGGAAAATGTTGAGTGGCAATAATTTATATTTGTTACACACTTGCATTCTCACACGTCTGCTAGAGAAAATTAATTGTAAAGGTCTCGAGTTTGACATGCCTTAATTATAATATTATAGTGGTTGCAGCAAGATGATCCATTAATTAATTAACCCATGAAGTTTATAAGATTATGTTTTCTTTATTTATTGAGATCGAATTATGCATAGGTTAACTACTCTTCCTTTTGTGGTCATAATAAGTTATAAATTTGATGAGCAAGAATGGCTGTATGCCACGTACTAGGCCCAATTGCCCAAAGCGATTCTTAATCCAAGATTAATAGGAAATTAATTATTTGTTCTTTATACAAAGACAATTAGAGAATGATATATAGGCTACCTACAACTGCCCTAGCTATTAATATGTCATTAAGCTAATCTCAGTGCCCTAATTCATTTTTTTATAATTTTGGTAGCCCAAGCAATGGATTTGTCACCTCTATATATCTACAAAAATTTTCTATACTTAATTCAAGCACAAACATATATATATATAAGAAAATTCATGGGTGAATTAAGAATATATATATATATATATATATAAGAAAATCCCCAAAAGTGCTAGTGCTAGATGGAGATGAAATGGCATGGGGATGATAATTTATAATTATGTGGCGTGGAATGCTTAATTAATTATAAATGGTTAATAATGATTTATTGCGTGCACCAAGCTAGTGATTGTTATGTCGTGACATGGCCGGGTGCATGCAGCCCAAATAGTTTAATCCATAATCCATCGATGAACCCAACAAGTAAAACTTGCTTTGTAAGTTGCATAAATGCAGAGAGTGCTACATTATTTATTATTATATATCTAATTAATTTATTCTGGTCGGTCCTTTTCCCAGCTTTTGGCTCTTTTCTTTTGGCATACTTCTCCTTCTTCATAATACTCTCCCCCACTTCTCTTTTATCAAGATTGGGGGAAGAGGATTACTCCCACTGCATGTTGTGTTGCTTATGATCGAATCCCAGTGCTTCAATTCATTAATTACCAATTCAGAAAGTGATGTCTTAAATAACAATTGATGTGGTATCAAAGTTGACATAAAATTATCATGTTGACACCCCTTATATCATTGATGGGTGATGTTTGCTAGCATGGGTGCCAGGGGAAACATCATCTGAAAAGCAAAAAAAAATTAAAAGAATCAAACATTTGGAAATGAAGAATAACATTTTCTTGAATTGTCTAAGATTCTTGAATTAATAGACCAAATTGTGAGTGAATCTGAAATCATTAATACATATTTACTTCAAATAATTCCAAAATGACAGTATACACAACTTAATCTTGTCAAATTATTTCTAATTAATAATTAATTTTCAAACATAACTCTCGAATTCAAAGATGCTCATTAATTAAGTAATTCTCATACTCCCAAGTGTTAATACACGGGAAGGCAATATTGGGTAGAGAGAGTTAGCTTACTGTTTGGACACCAACTTTAATGTCCTCCATATATACATATATATACATCTACATAACTGTAGACAATGTAATATATTAATTGTAAAGATAAGTTACTTTTGCACCGTTTGATTCGATCATGATCTTCTTTGGTGTAGAAAAAGTATATAATATTGGGTGCTTTTTAAAAATTAATTAATCCATCCAGTGAGGTGGGGCAGGCTCCTAAAGAATTAACGAACTGGAAAGCAATCTCATACTGTAGACAATATATATATATAATCGTTCTAGAACATCTATATATATATATATATAACATTCAATGAGAAGTCAGCGTACGTATCTTGAGTTAGGATTTAGGAATATTGGTTCATCAGTTTAATTTTATAACAGTTTTGATGAGCCCATCAATTTTATCAACCAAAACTGCCCATCACCCAAAGGTGCACAACAATTCAAGAGTCAATTAACTTTAATTTGGGTCCAATTTTTTTTTTTTTTTTTTTTTTATTCAAAGCAAGAAAGTGAAAATTTTTTTTGTAGGTATTGATGGTTATATCAACATTTTAAATAGCTTAGCTATCAATATTTTGTCCTGCCAAAACTTTTATTTAATTTATTTTTATTTTTATTTTTAAAAGAAAAAAATCAAGAAATGTTAACTTATTCAAATAGACCCTTATCTCACAATGGGATCTTTAACAATAATTCAGCGGTTCAAATTCTGTAAAAGATGCTGAACCCCTGTAGCACAATAGTGCAGGCATTGCACAGTCGAGTGGGATTAGGGTTTTATTCTTATCTCTGACAACGACATCTTTTGATTCTTGGCTGTGTGGACATATGTTTAATTTTTGTCTTCGACGTTCAAAAATGAGAAAAAAAAAAATATTAATAAAATAATAAACTAAATTACTCATATTCGCGATGGCCTTGTAATATATCTCCATCCGGTCCTACTAAAAGGTCAATAATTAAATTAGGAGTCCTTTTCTAGAATTAGGAGGGAAGGGTGATTAAACCTTTTGCAGAGATGATCATTTTCAATTTCATGAAGAGAGAGATCAAATTACAAAGACATGCAACTAAAAACAAAATTATAATTTATTTCTTTGAAACATTTAAGAAGAAAAAGAAATTAAGGAAAATTCGTAGCACATATATATTCATTCCTCTTCCAAACCCATAATATAATTAAAAAAAAAAAAAATTCGCTGAAATAATAATTAAATAAGAGTAAGAATTAATATTAGAAATCTGTATGATCAACAACATCAACCTTGGTGGTGCAAGATAGCAACCTGCGAAATACCGAAAACAAAGCGGCGTACGACACCTCCTTAGCCTTCCTTAACACCACACACTTCCTTAACCTTAAACAAACGCCGCCGCCGCCGCTTCTAATTCTCTTCTTTCTATGAACCACCTGCACTCTCTCTCTAACTCTCCCTAAACACTTCTTCGTCTTTTCAGGCACACTCTCTTTCCTTGAAAACGTGTAGCTCCTCAAATACATTTGCCTGCACGAAATACTATCCACCACCCTAGCCTGCCCTCCCCTACGCACGTTAGACGACGCCGACGACCCCACTGTTTTCACAAATTCCGCATCAGATTCCGGCCACTTGTAGAGGTTCACGTAGGTTGCTCGGATGGGGACTCGGGCGTCGCTGATACAGCTTGATATGCAGGTGGACGCCATAGTCTTCTCCGGCGAGTGTGTGTCAGATTACGGTTGTGGCTTCTCTCCTATTAAGTACTAAAATAGAAACAGTGCTTATACTGCAAGGAAAGTTAGAGAGAGAGAGAGAGATATGGGGCCTGTGGTGGCTTCTAGCGTGGTTTTATGCACTTGGGTGTGTGTTGGTGAATTGGGTAATGATATGGCACCATGTGGAAGTGGTGCCCAGGTGTCTTGAGCGCGTGAAATGCACGGACCAAACTTTTCATTTTGGGTGGTGAACCGTTCAGCATTATGAATTTTATAATAATAATAATAATAATGGGTGATTGGATGGTGATAAATGATGAATACAAAAGGGGCTAAGGATGGAAATATGAAAGTCAAATCCAATTTCCATTGGATTGTGTGGGCGTTACGGCGGACTCAAAGGATGCTTTCAATATATTGTAAGAAATCCACTAAAGATTAATTTACTTTTTGAAGGCCATTGCCTCTAACTTAGTGCCAAGTTATCTTTTAACCGGATGCACCCACTCAAAGCATGAATTCCTGCAAAGGATATCAACCTTTAAATGTTCATCTAATTAAAATCTTTCCACACATCTCTCTTAAATATCATTTAGAAATTAATATATATACATATAGCCTATATGTATATATATTAATTTCTAAATATATATACATATAGATGGGTATATGTCACAAACCTAACAATATTATATAAATAAATTTAATTAGTTAGGAACCCAATGGGTGCCCATGGGTTACCCATATCCAACCCAATTATAAATGAGTTTAATTGGGTGGCCCAATTATGGCCCGTTTATTAAATTGTACCAACCCAAACCCAATAATGTTGGGCGGGTTTGGGCGGATTGATGGGTCTGGGCAAATTTTGCCAGCCCTACATATAGGTACAATTCCCTTGACACATATTTTTACTTCTAATTTGACACGCGATTTGTAAAATCTAGTGTGGAATGAGTATTTTGAAAAATTGACCGTTGGATTAGATATTCTGTTTATATTCATTAATATGCCAAAAATTACATTGATCAAACAATTGGTTTTTCAAAAAACTAACTGTGACAATTTCATATAGTTTTTTACAGTTTATTTTAAACTATGATATTTTTAAAAAAGTAGCCGTTGGATCAATGTAATTTTTTGTATATATGATGTATAAAAGCAGAATATCTAATCCAACGGTCAGTTTCTCAAAATACTAATCCCACGGCTGGGTTTTACAAAGTGCGCGTCAAATTAAGAGTAAAAATATGTGTCAAGAAAACATGTCCTCTATATATATATATATATATATATATATATATATATATATATATATAT